>OMNV01002266.1:5127-24233 GCA_900303265.1 Brotula barbata
TATACTACAAGGGCTCTAACATTGTGTAAAGTACAACAAAGATACTGTAAAGCGTTAAGTACTCCCTCTTCTTGACCCACGATGATAAAGAATTCCTGACGCCTGCCACAGAAATACTAAACCCTGTCTGAAAAACACAAACACACACCGACGTCTGCATTCCTACACACTGTCCTCGGCGAGGTGTCGGCCAAGTTGAGGTGAGGCCTCTTCATCAGTCAGTGTCACTTGGGTTCAGGAGGTTCAGAAATGTCATGCATCCTACCATTGTCTCCTGAGCTTTGACTCTTGGATGAACGAGTGAGGAATGAGCCCAGGTGACAAACAAAGAGATAATCTGACAGTCAGGATTGGACCCTTTCATCTCTCAGATTGACAGCCTTCTCATCCAGGTTATGAACGCGTTATGATGCTGCTACAGGTTTGTGGTGTCTGTAATAATCGGCGTAAACAGGTCTGGCTGAGGTGTGAGGATTCTTCAGATGTGTAAGCGAAGTTACCTGTGTAAATGTTACTTGTGCGTAAAATGTGCGGGTTGGGACTTGAACACACACCGTTCTCACCTGTTGGGATTCATACTTACGTTGTCAAACAGCGAGCCGACGTTGGCAGTGACGAGCAGCATATCGGCGTGTGTTTCCATGATACCGATCCAGTGTGAGGAAACAAATGTCGCGCGTAAAACAAGGCCGACGGGCGGCTCTCCAAATGTGCTTACGAAGCCTTAATGCGTGCGCGTAAACCGGGACCGCTACAAGACGGAAGGTGTCGGATATTTCCCCGTTTCCACTCGAACTTGAGCGCGTTCGCTGCTGCCGGGCCGTCGTCTCAAGTCGTGATGATCACAAACCGGATCGGCGCTCACGTCCATCGTCCGGGCCGAGGAGCGCTTCTTAAACGGCACGCGTGGATTTCCGACGCTCCTCCCGGTTAATTGGACTAGTCGGGTCTTAGCGGACTTAACCGGGCTGCACGGCGCATCTGCCGCCTTGACGAACACTCAGACGAGCGCGGCAGCAGTTGGAGTCTGCGGCTGTTGTGTTATGAACTCTGGAGCTCCGCCCAAAAGCTGCCCGCACTCAATCATCGGCTTCCTCCTTAAATTGGAGCTCTGCTGTGCGCCGAAAACAAGAAAATAGAAACTCGCTGTAAAATAATCCTGTCATTTTACTAATCCCGTGTGTGTGTGTGTGTGTGTACGGTGTGGCTAATGCTGCCTTTCATACTGTAAAAGCACTTATGGACTGATTTAAAGGAGGAATGTAAAAAACTCAACGTAAAGTCACGCAAAACAACAGAAGTAAATAGTTTTTTTGATTGTATGAATATTGTTCATATCAAAGGTAATATAAAAATATATAAGACATGGTGGATCACTGTAAAGTCACTCATTATAGAGCAAATCTGTACCGTATGAACAAAACATGTCATAGTAATAAAGTTATAAAGTAAATAAAAGTAAAAAAAGCAGTCTCAGTGATGAGCAGCTCATATTATTATACTGTATTATTACCTCTGCCTGACTGTAAATTTGGGAAAAACTCACGCAATTTACTTCAGAATATTATTGCAGAAATATATTTTTTTCTTCTTACCAATGAAATGATTGTTCGGTCATTTTGTTACAGATAATCCAGCGACAATTTCCACATTGTGAAAATGATTGAGGCATTCTGGGTAATAAAGTTATTCACATTAACTCCAGCTTAACTATTTGTCTTAATGATGAAAAACAGCATCTTCACTCACTGTTCAGTCAACATGATACATGACTGACTGAAACTTGACTGACACAACTGGGTTAAATAGCTGGAATATTTGTAATAATTTTTAAACAGCCAGTTTGTGTTTCACGTTTACGGTATAATCGTCTCTTCTCATTTTTCTTTCTGGACTGTGCCTGTAAAAACGCAGACGATAGCAGCTTTGGTGTAACATTTTCTGTTCTTGTTCTTGAGCCGCTAAGCTTTAAAAATAACAACAATTAAAGGTGAAGTGAGTAGTAACCTTATCTTTAACTGTGCTCTGCTCATCTCTTACCACTTCTGTCACCCTTGACAGGTTCATACCAACAGTCAAAAATATCACTCATACTGGACAAAACCTACAACTTGGTAATATTCTTCAAGACATTCATTTCTCCCCAACTTGATATCATTGCAGCAGCTTTGCAGTGTATTTGATGTTGTGTTAAGACCCAAATAGGGTTAATACCTATAAAGAGGATGGATCTTTGCCATATGAGCCCCAGGGTAAAGCAAAGAACTCTGGTCTGCTCTCCATAGTGCTGTGATTGAGCTGTTCAGCCATGGCACAGTATACAAAACCGGCCTTTTGAGTCGGTTCCCTCGCTTCCTCTGACTCCTCCTCTGAACATTGTGCACTTTCTTCGGCGTAAACAGATCCATTTGAAAGTATTGCAACAGAGACCAAAAAGAATGCTCTCCCGTCCATCACCTCTGCGGAAACAAAGGCGTTTGAGGAGGAAATCTCTGAAAGGAGCCGGTTTATCACAGTCAGCAGAGGCCTGGGCTCTGAATGAGACCACATCTTAGGAACCAGAGGGGTACCCCCGAAACTCAGCTCTTATTAAAGGTCCACTGCTGACAAACTGTTGTAGCAGCTCGACATCTAGAGAACGAGTGTTAGCCACTGTGGGCAAATGAATCCTGGCTGTTACTACAACACTTCCTATCAAACGGACAAAAAAACCCCATCCATTTAGGACACCCTTCAACTGGGGGTGTTTACCAAGCTTTAAACATAAAGGAGCAACTGTAAATGGAGAAACAGGAACTCAGAATTAGAAAACCAAATGCTTGAAACGACAGGAAGGGGTGGAGGTATGAATAAACACTCACCCACGTGTGTGCTATGTGGACATCCGTATTTTCATAGTGTGTTAAACCTAAGTAAATATTCAGTATTTTGAAAAGCTTAAACTCAGCAGGTTTGCTTTAGTTGTGCTTTCCAACGGTTGTTCCTTTTAAAAGCGGTCAGTTAAATGCCTACAAGGGCCACACCAATGATGAAAATCGTGTAAAAACGACAACAATCAAATTAAGCCTCATTTTTGAAGATTCTTGACACGATCTAAAAGACTGTCCCGGCAAGCTGGAGGGATGAGACAACCTCATTAGAGTTTGTCTACCACGATCCGTCTCCCTTTGGTCCGACCTTGAAGAGACAGCCAAGTAGAGTAATCATTCAGGAAGGAGGAACATTTTAAAAAGGAGGTCACTTTGAATAAGGCAGGATGGTTCAGTCCCTGCAGTGAGAAGGAACCCGAGCTGTAGTTCAATATGAATATTGATTCGATGTTTGTTATGTTGTAGTAGGATCAGGCGTTAGTGTGGAGACAAGCTGTCAGATCACGAAGACCCCTCTTCTCTACATGTGTGCTTGGAGCCTCATAGACACTACAATTAAAGAATCGCGTACAACTTTTAAGGAATGGATTGTGAATCCCTTTACTCCAATTATGCTGCATATTAGCTGGAACAAGAACATCGGCAACAATCCATGACCCCAATCAGTAACTGTGGATGAACATTTTCCACTTCATAATGTGATGATTTACACATTCCATGGAAACGAGTACAGGAACAGACAACACATCCAGAGTTCATCTGTAAAGTAACGTCTGCAGTGACCACATGATGATACAAGTCTTAATGTAAAACAAAGCTTAAATATAAGGATTTTTCTTAAAAAGCCCATAAAAATATCTGAAAAGTAACAAAAGGTGGCATCGTGCTCCATCATGTTGGGCACAAACCAATCATGCAAACCCCCGACGTAGTCACAGGCTTTAACCTTCAGCACGGACTGCCTGATCTACAATCTCTCTGTTCTACTTCCCAGTCAAATCAGGTCTGCATCTTTAACGAAATGTGATAAAAGTTATTGTAAAACAGAAATTAAAAAGGTTAAACTACCAAACAGACACATAAACTCAGTGATAGACAATAATACAAGGTTTCCCTCCAAAGACTGCCACCAAGGAAGACAACACTCCATGTGTGCACCTTATTTTCATTCTAACGCAAGCAAGGCCTCGGTCAAGCTAATCCAACGGAGGCCAGGAGACTCAGACGGACCTGGAACAGCAACGCAAACTGAACCCGCCGGGCTGAGGCAGTGACTGAGAAGCCAAAAGGAGTGACTGTTGACATCAGTGAGGGAATTTTCCAGTCCAGGAACTCCAACAGAGAAGGAGCACTGCTGACCGCCTATGTAAGTCAATGGTGCCCAGTGGGTCTTTAAGCCAGTCCTGCTCAAGTCCGGTTATTCAGGAGCGACTGCGGTCCTCTTGAGTGCCCACCAGCATTTTGCTGTACAGCTTCTGCTGCTCTTCCTTGAAGGTATCTTTTACCTTTCCTCGTTTCAATCCTCCGTCCCTATGAAAAAAAGGTTATAACGTGAGGACAAGTGACTAAATTATGTCATCAGAGAGGGCGTGAACTGTGCACGCAGGGGTAAAGCTTGTATAAAACGCATATTCACCATCGATTGTCCGAAAATGGGAGTGTGTATGAAAGTGAAATCGAGTGTACGCCACGTTATCTTACCACAGAAGGTCAACCAGTCCCCCTTGTCTGGCTATGGCTGCCTTTACGCGATTGGCAAACTGAACAGCGTCTTCTCCTTCCTGTTAATAAAAATTTACAGAGAGTAAAACACATTAACGGGTGATCTTGAAAGTAATAAATCAGCCAAAAGTTGACCCTGGGATCTCACCTGTCTAGACATGGGAGGTAGGTACCACACGCTGCAAACGATGGCCCAGCTGCTCATCATGTGCAACAGGTAGTTGACCATTCCAAACTTGCTGCTATTCCAGAAAGCGTCTCCAAAGCGGGGATCATACTGCCAGAATGAAATATGGCCGAATGATTCATCGGTACATGATTCGGTTTTGATAAAAGGGTGGAATTGTTTTACACTTTTAATCCTTTATGTTCAGAGCTGTGTGTAAAATGCACATCACACAAAAAGAAAGAAATCACCCTCACCTTAATGGCTACAGGATACACCGTGGCACCGATCTCAAAACTTCCTTTTTTGAACATCATAACAGACGTGTTGTTGATGCAGGTACCTGGAGTTTAAGCGTGGTTAAAAATAAAAGAAGTCAAGCCCTGACATTTGTGACTTATAATGCACTGTATGACTGCGATGTAATTAATAAGCAGTTCAATCCGTACAAGATTATAGAATAAACTCACCTTCAGGGAAAATTAAAATGGGTAGTTTAGTTTTATCTTCTACATGGTCACTCAATCTGCAAAAGAATAGAAACTCAGGACGTTAACAACATAAAGGGCTATTTGGGTGACACAGAATAATATAAAATTATTATGTGTTACAGCCTGAGGGAAAGAATCAAATCTTTTAAGCCTACAAACTTCGAGGGTGTAATGTCACCTTTTAGCCACCAGATGTCGATCTTTGACTTCTGAGCGCTCAAACCAAATGTGTGGGCAGGCTTTCACCATGGATCTCTGTATGACACCCATCAAGCCACCATGGATTTGGCCAACCTGACACAAAACATGAGTAAACAGTAACACACCTATACCCGTCTAGCAGCACAGAATAAGTAAGTGGTGACGTTGTATTCGTAGCATTCTGCGTAAATAATTACCATGGCATAGCAGCCATCGCTGGCCAGGATTATCACATCGATGGGAGACGTGTGGTTGGCGACACAGATTCCTCCATTTTTGGGTTTGTTCTCGCTAAAATAATGGAGACAGACCAAAAGTACAATGATTAAAACCTCCTGGGGTACAATTGTTCAGAAGTGAAACCGTGACAGTCCACAAGGCAAAGAAATCCACACACAGTACAATGATATGAAACATAAAGCACCTAAAGCAAAAGGTCAGTTCCTAAAAATCTGGCAGTGCTTTGGTCCTTGGACACTCCGAGTCTATTTTGAAGTAACAAAGCAAACTTTGGAGGCTATGTTAAAGGTTTGACTCCCTGGGCATGCAGGGCATTCCAAGGATAGAGTTACTGTTCTTAAATAGAAGGACTGAGCTGTACTTCCCATGTCACATGTTATTCTTAGCCCCTGGACCAGAGAGAAATACATGCTACAACTGTTTAATGAAGGATAATGGGGAATCCTTTTTACATGCTTGTGCGTTTTGTTTGAACGAAGCATAAAATTCCATTAGGATATCTTTATAAAAGTCCGTAATACCTGAGATGACTTTACAAGACACAGCTCAATTTCTAATTCAATGAAATGCACAGTTAAGAAAAAGACACCAGCTCTTTCAGCGTATAGCTGTGCGAAAATACAATACAGCGCATGCAAAGCATCAACTTCCTCCTATACATCCTGTTGATAAGAGCACGCTGCTATGTCATCTTCCCCTTTGATTCTTACAGTACCCAAGTCCAAATATAAGCCCTCTTGAAGTAAAAACCTCTCTACACACTCTCCCCTGCTTCCATCAGAATAAATAACAGTTGAAGACACACAACCCTGTTACCATTCAACTTAAATAACAATCATTTTTTCGGCATTAATATGTACTCTAGTTTGGCCTGGTTTGCTCTGTACGAATAATAGCGCTGACAATGGTACAGAATGAATAGGAAAAGAGACAGTAGGAGACTAGCCCTGAGCAATGTGCCTTTCATGCTTTTGCTACCCTCCCTCATTGCAGGGGACGGCACACTCTGGTTTCTGTGCTGACAGATAATCCATCTGACATTATGTAAGCTCACGTAGAGACATCAGGCCCCTGGCGGCAACAGGTTTGTCCATCTTATTGGAGAAAGCGGGATATTGCACGGCGGAAAATTTGCCGTCTACCAAGCTTACGATGCTATGCAAACCTGGATTACCATTGACAATGAGTAATGCTAGTTAATTCGTTTTGGCACACGTAGCTCCGTTCACCAGCTACGAGTTATAATGTCGTCTCTGTTGCCAAGTTAAAAATTTACTGTTCTGCCCATGAGTCGTCAACAATGACTTGCAACAAAGTGAAACGGTTACTTATTATGCAACACCAAAAGTAAGGGATGCAGCAGAGGCCGCCTCTACCTGTCATGGTAGGTGATGATGGCAGTCAGAGCTCGGACACATATTCTGTAGCACATCAAATGAACCTTTTCACTCAGAAAGTTCTTCATCCTGATGAAAAGAGAACAAGTATTAACTTTGTGTGTCAAAGTGGGACATGCCAGAGTATCACGGTCAGCTACCTGAGCGGATATTTGGATTGATTAAAAAAGTCTTACTTTCCATTCGGCAGCAGTCCAATGACAGATGTGAGGAACACGAGGAGACCAACACCAGTGAAGGCAAGAGTTACCCTGGAAAATGGTTAGAGAGGTTACACCAAAACCAAAATTAGGGGCTATAAGTCGTAAATGTAGACTGTGTCAGCAGTTTTTACCATTCATTTATTTGTTTATTAGGTCCTACTTTTTGCTTTTTGACTGTTTACTTATCGCTTTCTTCTTTTTTCTGACTATTCATCTACTATGTCTTCTTTTTTTCTACAGATGTCTCCTCATCAGTGTGCTCTCCCCTTTGCTGCTGTAACGCAGTAAATTTCTCCGCTGTGGGACAATAAAGGATTATCTTATCTTATATCATCGTAATAATAATGGAGTGGGATTTGTCTTATCAGTGATAGTACCATGTTTTATTCTTCACCCTTTCTGATAACAGACTACAAGAGCTGCAGGAAGCCTAGTAAGCAACGGTTAACCTAACAGGCTTACTTAATCTGTCGCCATCGCCCACGGGTAGACACAGTGTGGTGTTTCATGCGAGAGATGAGCCAGGCTGATACTCAACTAGACTAGCACTGACTAAGGGAACTGTTAAACCCGATATCAGACCAGAATATTGTCTGTGTCTGTGCAGCAGTGGCCTGATTTGTCTCCCCACTGGGACCTGGACCTGAGCCAGGCAGTCGCTGCCCTCATGTGCGTGTCTCTGAACAGTCTTTCATCTGAATCATCAGCTGGCTTGTGCATCAAGACTCCCTTTGTGATTAAAACATGCACGGTAACATGTTAACATGCAGAGTGACAGCAAAGTTCATTGGCTTAGATTCAAGATTTTTAAAGGCCTTTTCAAAAATGAAAAACAACAAAGCCATTATTTGAAACTCACCACAAACACTGGGTGCTAACATAGCAGCAACTTGTTTAGGCGGAGCTAAATTTACACGTGTACCCCTGTGCGGTTTTGCTTTTGTTTGTGAGGTACGGCTCACTCTTTAGCATCAAACACCTTCCTGTGTGAAAGCACTCGCGGTACCTGAGAGGCAGTAAGATGCCATAGCGGATTAGAAGGCCCAGCCCCCATAGGACGGTCAGTCTCAGGCTGATGTAGTGGAAGTTATTGTTGCTCCGAGTCAGCAGATTCCAGGACTCAAGCTCCTCGGCAGAGAAGCGCTTTGTAACCTCATCATCCATGATGCTCTCTACCCCTCGCCGAGCAAAATAGAAGATGTCGGACATCTCAAACTCAGGAGCCGAGTCCAGGTCTCTGTTGCTGCCGCTGCGTCTGATCTCCTTGATCTCTTCCTCCAAGGAGGTGTCCTCCTTGGCAATGATGGCTGAAACATTCCAGAGAGAGAGGCGTGTGGTCATACATGTTTTGCCTACCTGAGAATGAAAATGAAAGTTTTGTGTGGAGAATGCCTGAAAGCAAATATCTTACCATTTGAGTACGGTTTGTAGAGGGGGTGATTGTTTTCTTTTGCTCCTCTTTCTATCCTAAGCGTTGCCCACTACAAAGAAATGGAGAGGCAGTTAGTGTAAAAACTACAAGTACATGGGATTCAGTAGTAAATAACAATAATATGGTCACACGTTTGTTTTGAGTGGCATCTTAAACTACAGGGTGAAATCTATATGAGGCCATAAAAGCTGCCATCATCAGAAAAATACAGGCAATTTGATAGTTTGATATTGTTGTTGTTGTCTCAAAATTAGTTGCAATTTGACAGAAAAAAAGGGCATGTTATGAACTTAAAACAATCCACAATTTAGAGTCCACCCTTTTTAGTTTGTGGTAACCCATTACTCTCCGTGGTCCTCATCCAAGAAGCAGGTTAAACCATTTTAACCCTAACCTTGGACAAGACAGTAAAACCCAGAAACCCCTTACATGTAGCGTGCTTTGTTAAAACGCAAAATGTTTCTCAACAAACAGCGTTGTAAAAGAGCCAAGAGTGGCTCAGAATAAATAAAAACTAGCACTGGGATCAATATGTGATCTGACAGCGTGCATCCATGAACATTGCAAGCAGTCATTTTGATGCTGAAGAGGATGTATCACGTTTTTCAAACTGAGTTTTGCTTTGTACATTACAGTAGATCATAAAGTTGATCAATATGAGGAAGTGTTGAAACCATGAATTCCTGTTCCAGTACATGTGCAAACACGGCTCAAAGACATTCTGAAATCACTGTAATAAAGCCTAGACTGGACCAATCATGCCCACTGACAGCAGGCATGAATGCAGAGTACAAACACATCCTCTGATACTAAACGCATACACTCAGCGTGCACTGTGCATGCCTGGACAAACTGAAAAAAGGGTAGTATCTACTTAGAAGGAGGAAAAGGACACAGTGTTCCCATAGTTGCAGACAGGAAAATATCAGGGAATGATGGAGTGGGAGGTGCTGGATGTGTTTCACGTTGCCAACAGTCACAAACTACAGTTGATACTCGAGGACATGATCTTTATGTCCTCCCGGATAACATGAATATCAGCACATGTGTTTATCTCCACAAGCAAGTGGAGGAAATATCCAGCTGCGTTTGTGAAATGCTGTGTCTGAGGCCTGCATGTTTGCACGAGCCAAAATCATTGGAATCAGCTCAAGGCCTAACAGTAAAAATGCCAAGAATGTTCAGCAATAAAGTGTGGGTTGTACTGCACCATATGGCCGCACACGTGCTGGAAAGCATGAACTGTAGATGCACGCTATAGGGCAACTTTCCTGACAAGGGGTAATTAAAACACAAAAGAAAAAGAGGCTAGGCTACACGTAGGGATACTTTAAAAACTTTATGAAAAACTTTTTTAACATTTGAAAGGTTAAGCGTGTCGACCGTGACGTCTCCTTCGATAGCAGTTATCTTAACTTTAAACTAGCCTGTGGAACAGTATGTTTATCATCTTTTAAGGGGATTCTTTCGTTACGTAAAAGAGGTACACAAACTAGCCACAGAGAGATAAAGTGGGGCCACGTGAAGAGTTGGACGTGGCGAAAAAGCTTCTCGAGTGAAGCTCAAAACCCAAATAAAAACAGATGTGGTATCACAAAAAACAACTTAAATAACTAAGCAGGAAATGGGGATTTGGTAGGGAACTGATGCGCTGACAGCAATACTCTCTAAGTAAAATAATGAATTAAAAATGAAAGCCTTTTGTTGTGTTAAACAGATCTGACTGGCAGAGATGTTGCCTGTAAACCTGATCCTGCCTGCCCTTCAAAATTGAAACCCTTAAGGTCTAAATTGGAGACTTGCACAGACAGTGAGACATAATGACAATAATTATGGCCCATCAACCGCACTATAACAGTCTTATAACCTTTTCCTTAATCTTTTGGTCGCCACTTCGGCCATGAGCTCAGAACTTCTCTCATATCTCCCACAGCTCCATTTATTTCTGGCACAATATATAATCTAAGAGCGACATGGTGTAAAGTGATGACAGCTTTAGTGAAGATAAGCCCGAGATGTCAGCGGAAGAGAAATATGACACCAGTGTCTGGTGTCATCTTGATGCAATGTGGTCAATAAAAAAATAGTGGAGACAAGAGACCGTGGAATGGTACTCAGTGACATCCTGAACAAATGTAATCTGAAACCTGAGAGTCAGTGATCAACAGTTCAGGGAGCTGTGTCGCTTTAAAAGTTCCACAAAGGATGACAGTGACACTAAATGAGTGTACCGCTGTTCTGTTCTCTCGTTATGTAACATGGGAGAGGACCCCCGGGCCATGACAGTATCTGTATCTGTATCAGCTTGTTAACGCAATGACAACTGTCCACAAAGAGTAGTATACCCTCAACAAAAGCCGTTCCTTCGTACGTTACTCTAAAGTTACTAGAGCAGAATTACATTTGCGAATTTAAAGTAGTACATTTGAATGAGTCAGCACAGAGGAAATGCATTTCACCCATAAAGAAAAAAAACATTGCTGACACACACATCACCACAAAGAGTGGTTAACGTGGCACAATAGTTCCTTTAATCATCGTACACCAAGTCTTACCTCAAAGAGTTTTAACAATGTTTTCATGTAAAGTCGCCGGATCCCAAAGGACACCCCGAAGATTGCAGGCACAATAATGAAGACCAGCAGCAGCGTGAACCACACCGTGAAGGAGATGCCCAGGAGGATGCACACCAAGTTGTCAAACGGGTTAAAGAACAGCTCCATGTCAAGGTCTGGACGGGTGATGGATTTGATTAGCTGGTTACACTCTGAGACGAGAGGAGATGATGAGAGAGAGGGCCACCACCTCAGCTCCTGGCCCCAAATGGACCGGGTTTATTGTCAGCACAGGTTCTTCATGAATATGATCATGGGATCGAGCTACTCCTCACACAGACCATGTAGCCAATCTCCACGGTGGTTCCCATCTTGACGTCACCCTTTTGGGTAATATCAGTAACTATCAGTTCGTTCTTGTCACCATCCATCGGCTTCAGGACACCGACAGGGAATCAAATTCCAGAGAGGGTTGAATGTTTCGGTTTGTAAGAGAGCGGTGATGAAATAATGGCGCGATATATCCAGCTGAGGACAGATATGTAAACAATGGAGCAACAACAACAGCTGCGTCTGCTGCCTGCTGAGTTTCCAGGATCTGCCGCTCCGAGTCACAGGAACCTGAATTGAGATAAACAAACAGTCTTAATTTGTCCCTCACACGGATATCTATCGTGTTACTGCAAAACAAACGATAACCATCTGCCCGAGCGCTTGGACGCCATCCGTCAAGTACAACTTGTTGGATCATGTGTTCGAAACAGCCACGAAGCGTTCCGCCGAAAGAGTTTTTGAGCAAAGAATCTAAGTTTTGAGCGCTAACGCCGCTCTTCTCAGTCATGGTGCAGAGCTTAAGAGGCCCTCTTCATCCCTCCTGATGATGCAGCAGGACGGCTGCCAGCTAGCGAACCTCCCCCCTTCATCCTCATTTAACCACACCGACTTAGCCTCATTCGCAATATTTAGCAACTAGCCAACGTTTTCTCGCCAAAAGAACAGCGACTCAAAGATATGAACAGAATTCAAAGCGAGGCAGCCGGAAAATGTGCCGATTCGTGACCCAAAGTCTAAGCTAAAGTTAGCCTCCAAGCTAACGTTAGGCTAAACGCTGGCTCCGGGAGAGCTCCGCCACGGTTAGCTTGCACCCAAAGCCACCGAGCGTGCAGCCCGGTGCGCATGGATGGACGCCCGGATAAACGCTCAGTTTAATCCCTCGTTAATAACACGAACTTGATGACCGATACATCGCTGACTTCACTAACCCGTAGTTTCATGAGTTGGATAGTTAACTTGCCTTGCGTTGCGTTGCGCTACGTGGAGCGGAGCAGCGGGATCTCACCGGCAAACGCTCGTCTTTTGTCTGCGGGACCAGAGACAAACTCCACCCGGCCGATTCAAGAACGGTCAACAGGCGGCGAGACGACGGCTACGGATTTTTACGACCGGCCCAATGCACATTCTACGCACCATACTGACCCCTAGTGGCGAAAACACGCCACTGTCGCCTGCTTTTATTTATGTCTAGAAATACTGTATGTTTCAGTACATGTGCGGCTGCCCTTCGAGGTGGAAATTTTAGGCGTTCTCGTTGCTATCAGGTAGATATAGTATAATATAATTGTATAGAATTGTCCAATACATTACGTACAACGTCTCCAATGATTTTTACAAGCAACAAACAAAACAAACAGTTCCTGACCAAGCCCAGGGCTGTCCAGGAAGACAAACAACAACTCCCAAATGAGCCTTAACATGTTAGGAAAAAAGGAAGTCGCTTTGAGAGGCAATTCAAAGAGATATTCCCTCTTTTCAATAGACGTATGTGCAAAGAATGAATTACATAAGGAGATGTAACAATACAAGGAAAAACAGACCGGATTTAATAAGAGAATCTCAAAGCCGTAGAGATGCCGTCAAAATGAATTGTAGCCCTTTAACCCCATTAGGCCGCCATCAGGGTAATGTCCGTGGTAGAACTGAATTTCCTTGAAAACTGTCACTTGAAGTTTACAGGCAGTCTGCAAACCATGACAAGTCCCATTCTGTACTGCTTTTCGTATGCAAAGATGCATTTATCACGCATGCAATCCACCTAAACCGCATGTCTTAAAGAGTTAGGAGGAAAGAGATCTACCCAGAGGGCGTCCATTTAAACATGGGGTAACCCCCAACGTGTCATCAGCGTCAATATGATGTCATACTTGTGAAGGTGCAAGTAATTTTTTTGAGGCGCAATCTATAAAACACGTTTACAGCCAAAAAGCAAACCAGTAGCAGTAGCAGCACACGCACACAAAAGGGCCGCTGTAACAATAAACATCGAACAAAACTTAACAAAAACAAACTTATTTATGTTTTCTGACTCAGTGTACATATTTTTTAAGATAAGCAAAATGTATTTATTCACACATTTACAATAATTACATATTTAAGTATATTCAGATTTAGAGAAAAGAAAACAATATGTTGGCACTCTGTTCAATCTTAACCTCCTTAAACTGAAATTATACTTCTAGCCTATCTGAAGAAACTACTAAAACCTGAAGCTGTCTCATAATTTAAATATATTTTATGTTATTCTAGCATTTTCAAAATCTATATCTACCACAGTAGGTTCCAGCATTACAGGCCAAAGTAACAATGAACAGCCTCTCGCACTGCTATGATCTGTTGAATCAACTTGTTGGGCTTGATGCATCTTGAAAACAGGTCCAGTCCTCCAGTAGTGTAAACACCATCAAGCACTGCTCTGCAGGAGAGCCTCAAAGTCTGGAGAGCAAACCATTTTGTGTTTGATGTGCCCTAACACAGTCAGATCTCCTGTTCTGCCCTCTGTTCTAACAGCGATTAGTTCCTGGAAAAGGAGGGGGCAGAAAGGGGAAAGGATCATGTCAGAAATGTTGATAACATTTTTTAGAGATACTTTGGACATTGGTTGCTATGACAAGAATAGAATTGAGGGCTTGAGAGCAATAAGCTGAAATGATAAGTTATAGCTTTAAGAGCTTTAAGACAGTGTGAGAATTCAAGTTTGGTAGTGCGACTCCTGGTGGTTGGTCAGGGCAATTAGATCTTGGAGGGATAATACAGTCTAGTCCTATTGCATTTGATGTTCCTGGTGGGGGGAAATGGGCCTGAAAAAAAATCATGTCACATATGGATACTTTTTTTCTTAATTTCATCTTCTTTTGAAATGTATTAGGGGCAAATCCAGAACTCCCATAAAAATACATGATGACCGACAGAGTATGTAGACATGTGAGTGTAACTTGGCATCACACCTGAAGAAAAGAGCATGGGGTTCCTAGAGACACATCAAGTGTCACATGTCCCAGTATGAGCTGTATACGGCCAGACTTCCTCACAAGCATCTTTCCAACCAGACCCTCCCGTAGATCTTTCAGACTGCAGCAGTTTTCGTCCACTTGCTCGTCCTGTCGTCAGATTAACACGCCTTTTACAAACATAATATCAACATCATTACATATTTGACACATTGGGTGACAGACACCATATCTACCTGCGACTCTGTCTTCAGGAGGACAGATTGTCCGTCCTCTGACTGCACCTCTGTTTTTTGTGGCCTGTGCTCCATGGTTGGGGGTTGGCCAGGCAGTGAGTCAGGGAGCTGCATGAAGAACAGTTCCTCACCTTTGCTCAGACTCCATTTGTGCAAAAGATCAGGTAAAACCTCTGGTTCAGGAAGTGGAGGAGGCTTGTAAGTAACCTCCGACTTCTTTATCTGTATTTCTTCTGGTTCCTGTTTAACTGACGGAAATAAACCGGGACATATCAAGTTAGTCCTGTCTGAGGGTTGTTCGTTGCAGTCAAGCTAATTCATTACAGCGGTGTATTATCAGCACAAGAGTAAATATCTCTAGGATAAAATAGCTGCTATGTCAATTAAAAGGTGGCAATGGAGCCTATATTCCACAGTCACCTTCAACTGCAGGTTCCATTGGGTCAACATCCTCCTCAACTTTAGGAGCAGCATCACTGAATTCTTCCTTGAATCCCCATCCTGACACAGCGAGCGGGAGCTGAACAGGACAGCTCCTCTGCTCACTCCGCAAGAAGGGATCATCTATAAACTGGAACAATATGTTTGGGAATAAATGTTCAATGTGTGAGTAGTGATGAAAAATTGTGCAATTTAATAAAGATTTGGTTGACAACCAAGCAGACTCACATTGTCTCGCTCCAGCTTACGCAGGATCTCTTTGGTTTCTTCCTCCGTCTCTTTTTTCTCCTTTTTGATGTTGATGATGGGTGAAGGTCCCACACTCGGAGCATCTCTCTCACTTTCATAAGCCCCTGTGTACAAAAGATTTTTATCATAATAACAGCATCAGTACAATGTCAACAATGCAGAGTACGTGGGTAAGTAAGCAGTTAACTACCTCTCTTTTTCATCATCATCTCTGCAGGTCCCTGTTCAAAGATAGAGTGGGACTGAATCACCTCTGGACGACCCCGGCCCCTTCCTCTTTCTCTCTGACCTCGGCCCCCACGTTCTCCATCTTTCCTCTCTCGTCTTTGCCCACTTTCCTCTTTGATTCTGTCACAAAAGAGAAGAATATGGTATAGCAGTCAGAAAGATACATCAACGGATATATATATTTAAAGATATCTTTCTCTTTATTAAATCAACTTTAAACTTACTCTTCCTTTCCTTTTCGGCCAATAATATTGGGAGTAAAGGTTTTCTGAAATTAAAAACAAAGTGACAACATGTGGAAATTGAACAATGTTTCCCATAAAAGCTGTTAAAATTTGCTTATTTTATAAACATGAAAGTGGGTTGTGTCACCTTCTTCACCCCTCCCAGAGTCAGGTCTCTAGACCGTATTGTAGGGAGTCGACCAGGTGAAATGCCAGCTGGCGTTCGGCGGCCCGTCAACAATCCTCTGCCACTCCCTCCAGGGGTTGGTACACGTTGACCGCTGTCACCGGTGGGTGGGTCTGCCATCCTACATTGTTTAATAATAACAACAATAATTCTATACTCATACTGCAAAAATCAGTGTGTTATTCACAAGGCAACCACCAGGGTGCAACTCAAACCTTACTCATACTGCATTGACTACAAGCCCATGTGATATAACCATTATCAACTTTACAGGCTGTATCACCGTAGTGAAGGTCGTGTTTAGTAGACCAGAGTGGGGAGATTAATTGATACGGAGGGAGGTTCACTGATAAGTTCTGATCCTATATTTAGATTTTAAGATCAAATTCCTGCCAACATGATACAATTCCTCAGTAAAGCTGGATTCAATTTTAACCCAGATTGACGGTCATTTTTTGGCTGTCCAAAAAAAAAAGTTTAATTGTAAGTCATTCTGCGTCAACATCACAGATAACACTCAGCAACACATGGCCACATAACACTACACACTGTAACGCCGTCATGAATTATTTCTGACCGACAAATATTTTCCAGGTACTCACGTCACGATTCCTCTGATGTTCGACTAGTACAGTACGCCCAGTGTTGTTCTGAAAGTGCATGGAAAGTATAAAAATCACAGTTTGTTTTGCGCTAGTGCCGTTTCCGACGCTGCATGCTGCACAGAGCAATGTCACTTCCGGAATTACCTCAGCCTGTATTCACGAGGATCATGCATGCGTGAAAAGCTGCGCAACGCTGAAGTTCGAACTGATTTGTGTACATACATTTCGAGTTCATTAGTTAAATCAATAGATTTTTTGTATGAAACAATTTATTACATTCGAGGCCGTTTGGATGAAAGTAAAAGAGATGAAATTGGTGAACATTTAATGCTCAGAATCAGAATTCATACAAGTAATGTGTCTTGATGCATAGTCCCGCGATAAAAACCTACACTTATATAGGTAGAGTCTGAATAATAACAATAATGAGGTTTTTCGGATACCGCTGCATACAAATTTGATCACCTTTGAAAATTAATTGGCGACTGTGTGCACTTTAAGGCAAACAAATCAGATTTATTGCAAGGTCCTAGGATGTATGAATTATTGTGTATACCATTACAAAAATCATAAAACAATTTAATTTCCGGGAAACTGTGATTAAAAAGCCTATACTCATTGTTTTTCTTAAGATATAGAATTTTTGATTTCCCTTTTTTTCTCTTTATTCTTGACGAAAATTCATACTGTATATTTTATACATGTACATATTTTCTATTTTTAGGAAAATTGAAAATAAAAATGTTTGTCCAATGTTTATGAGACTGGTCCATCGGTGGTTACCCCAGTGTTTAAGATGTTAATATTTCAGATTTAAGAACTATTTAGTTTGGTTGCTGCCCACAGGCTTTGTGCATATGGAAAAGATGCATAAGAGATGGTATTATTCACACTAATGAAAGACTATTGTTTCCATTTCAGACTAATCTAATGAAAAAGACATATAGAGCCAAAGTTGTGGGTCTGCATGATATTACAGTAGCAGTAGCAGACACAATACTATTTAGATTGGAACCTGCCCTTGAGTCTGTTCTCCAATGTCATAACATCCAAACATAATCAGAATAAATTATGTTTCCACATGAAAAGGTTTCATTGAAATACCCGCATGGGTGGCTCTCCCCTTTCTGACGATACAAATGATTATGCAAATTAAGAATAACATGGCATGACTGATGATGAATGATTGCAGTTTAATTAGAGTTTGATGGGCTGATTTATCTGTGACTGACAAGGAATAAACGCAGCATCACAATATTTCACAGATCTGTGGATTCATGGATATATAAATACATTTTTTTTCTACTTCCAAGTCTGTAATAAGTGGAAATGGATGAAGGCATCAGCTTTAGCCTCCAAGGATCCTGTACAAGATAAACAGCAACAGAAAATGGATGGGAGGAGACTTAATCCAGTAATCTGGGTGGGGTCCTTTGTGATTTAATCTCTAATCAAATCCTAAATGAAATGGTTCCGTTTGTACATACATAATGTTGAACCAGTACAAACACATCCCATGATAAATGAGTGCCAGGGAAAATCTGCTTACTCTGATATTAAACAGTGGCCTCCCTTGTCTCCGGATTGGCTGGGGTTGATGCCCTGTGGAGTAACTCCATATGGCATAACAGTTGGCACGTGTAGTGTTTTAGGTCTTGATTTCTGTATGTGCTATAGTAGGTCACAAGCCATAGAATAATTGCTTCTATTGCTTCTACTGAAGTGTGTTTGCATCGTTCGCTGCCATTTGTGTCTCGCAGACCAACCATGCAAATTGTAACATTCATGAAAGCAGCTGTGTCTTGTCTCATCCAATTCATTCAATTCTGGCTGCCCTTCAAAATGACTTTAATCTTCTATCGACTTTGTGCCAGTGCTATATCACCCACAGCGTGGTGCAATCTAAATGACACCATTACTGTGCATCCACACGAAAAAATGATAATTTCATATATGGTTGGATTTGCATACCAAGGATGTGCACGAGGAGTGCATGAGTTTAGATTTATCCTTCGCAAAACATCACAGTTGTTATTTTCCTCTCCTCGTTACTGATTGAGTGCATTTCAAGTCAACATGAGGTGAAGACAAATTCTAATAAGATTAATTAGCTTCAATTATATGCATAATGTGTTTCAAATAAAGCCTCTTCTGGATGCCGAAGTTGTCATTATTTTTTCAGTTCCTCGTCTAAAGAACGTCTGTGATTTTCTGTGCCTTGGGGGCTGCTGGACAGCGATGTGTTGTGTACGATCTGCCGGCGAGAGCATTATGCTGCAGACATGGTTGACTGAGTATCTCACCACTTGTGTTGGAAAGCACCCATTTTTGCTCCTTTTGCATTTAAATCCATTCTAGATGGCTGCACGAGAGTC
>OMNV01002277.1:3017-66022 GCA_900303265.1 Brotula barbata
GGTGAGAGGTTTCAGTCCAGGTCTACTTGTGTGTGACTCACTGACCACAGGTGTCAATCAAAGGTGGCCTCTCTGCAGAGGAATGTGGTAAAGAAGACCCTGAGCGTTGAGCCTCTAACTGCAGACGATACAAAATGTGGCGACGTTCAGAGAAGGTAACACCTGGGGTGGTAAGAGAGAGAAAAGACTCCCCTATCTCTGCTCACGCTTTGTTTTTTTAGGGGCTGTAATCGTACGCCAGCTCCTGCTGCCTGCGGGCGATGTGAGCAAAGGTTATTGTTCAGTCATCGAACAGTGCTCCCTTCTTCCTTCTCAAGTTCCGCTCCCGCACTTTCATTTCAGCAGGCCCACAACGTTTTTCAGCCTACAAAGCAGGTTTTTTTTGTTGTTGTTTTTTTTTTCTTCACAGGGCTAAGACACCGAGACGGAGACGGAGCTACTTGGAGTGTCAGCCATTTTTGGTCTCAGTATGATACTTGAACTTGTACATACACAATAAAACAGTCATTTAATAGCTTGGGTAAGAAGAAGAAGTACTTTAATGCTTAAAGCTTGGACTACAGTAAGAAGAAAAAGTAGTTAATGCTTAGAAGCTTGAAACGGCATCAGTCTTGCTGTACTGAGCATCTTTCGTCACTCAGCATCATTTATTTTTGTTTGTTTGCTTGTTTGTTGGTTTTGGGTGTCTGTTTGTGTTCTGGGGATATTGTGTCACATGGTGCGGCAGATCAGGGGACAATTGGACACAGTTTTGTCTAATTTTCACACCTGCAGCTGATGAGCCAATCAGCCAGGAATCTATTTAGGTTTCTGTCACAAAGACTGCAGGGCTGCACGCTGGATGCAGACTGAAGGAGAAACTGGGAAGCTGGTATTATTTCACATCTTTATTTGCACAGTTTATTATTTTTATAATAACATTATTCCAGTGAAGCGGTAAAAGTAAGTGTGCATCCTTGCCATCACTACAGTAAACAGACGATCATAAAATTCACAAGTGTGTATAACCAGAGGGTGCTAAAATAGATGAACGTATAAAAATACTGTAAATATTATGCACTTAATTATCAATGAGCCATATCTATCTATCTATCTATCTATCTATCTATCTATCTATCTATCTATCTATCACTAAAATTGCAAATGTTGGGCTGATGGGAGCATCCCTGTACCTCGTCCCTAAATTCATGTAAGAGTGTCTCACTTTTGACCTGAGTAAGAAGTTCATCTGGGAATGTGGAAGTGGAAGCTGAGTTAGAGGAAGGAGAGGGAAACTCACAGCATCTGCAGGGTTACATGCAAACAGGGATGCAGTGAACCTGTAGACAGACGCCCTAAACAGAACGTCGGTCATAACACACAGCGTGCAGAGTATTTATATGTGTATGTGTAATGTGAGGGTACTTAGGCCGTCAAGTTTGTCTTCACTTTTCGTAATACGAGTTCATAGTCAGCACTCTCCAACATGTCTTTTTTTTTTTTTACTTTACTGACCTCCAGATCATCTCAGGTTATATTTTGGTGCACTTTTCAAAAATAAATCTTATTTTCATGAAACCACAGCAGAAAATGACATGAGAGTCAAGAGAATATTTCAACAAATCTTTCTACAGGTTTATTTATGTTCAGAAAAAAAAGCAAAATCTCACTGGGGAAGAATTGTAGAACAGTAACAAAAAATCTATTATTTCAGGAAATTTTGGGTTCTTGGAATTTAAAAAAATTGTGAGAAATCTGGAAAATATTTCACTAGGAAAAAAAAAAAAAAAGACTCAAGACTTCAGAACCAATCAGAGAACGAGACAAATAATTGATGACAGGGGAAAATCAACATCCTCCTGGGTTTTCTTTGGTGTATCTTCAGGCCATGCAAACATTCTGGTGCAGACTTTTCGTTGCGGTGGATCGACGGTAAGCCTCGTTTTCATGTTTTACTCTATCAGATCACTTTATATACACTTTATATACAAATTTCTCAAGCTGAAAGGACAAAAAACAAATGAGCAGATTATTGATTTTGGGTTTAATTTGTTTATTCTATTCTAAGCAATATGTCATACTGATTACTATAAAACTTAGTGACGCAGATAAATACTCAAAGAAAACAAATACTGAGAAATATTGTCAGAACTTACATCCACGCATGCAGCACTGCTTATTTTATTTGAATGCCTCAACAGGAGGCACCATAGAAATCACTGCCGTCATTATCAGAATGGAATCGATGGAAATTGATGACAACATACTGTTTATCAAACCGCACTTCACTATGGGAGGTAAAGTATCAAACGCAACAATGCACCATCAAGGGTGGATGAATACATGCTTTATTTTGAAAAGATTAGCCTGAGTATCAGATTCATACTAACTATTTTCTGAAACTTTTTACATACTTTTGTTTGGCCGTTTACAGAGTTTACCACAACACTGACTTCCAGCCTTTTATTGCGCATGCAGGCTTAAGATGGATTACAGAAATCGACGGGAAAAGAAAATGTCAATCAATTCAGCACCCCAGCTATGATGACATTTATTTCATTTATTTTTATTTAATTTCTTCCAAGCACGGCAGTGACATAATCATCAGTTCACATTAACATCTTTTATGTGTTTAAAATCAAGCTCCGTCATTTGCTTTAAACTTCAGATTTCTGATCATATCGTTCCTTCAGGAAATGTTCGAGAGAGAGAGAAACCCTTCAGCTGCAGTGGCGTCTTTCTGGGATTTTTCTGTGTTGTCCTGCTGGCTGGTAACGTAGGACAGGTTGTTTACTGTAAGTGATTGGCTCATCATTGATTTAACAGCTGCTTTCTGGTTTAAGTTACTGAATTTTGTGAAACCTTGAAACAAAAGTCTAAAGTTGATCTCCCGTAGTGATCTGTACCTTGAGGTGTGGCGACCATCCAGAATAAATACATCAAGATTCGCAGGGCCAAATTACAGATAAAGATTTTTGATTCATCTTTCATATCACAGATGAAGGATTCCTGCGTCCCACATTAGCAGACGCGACACAACAGAATACCCACACTCAGACTCAAGACAAGGCCCTGCTGCAAGATGATTACAACTCCCTGATGACAGAGAGAGACCAACTGAAGGTGAGTTATGATTCTTTGGGTGAAGACAATGGACAGCTGAAGATCAAATATAACAACTTAATTCAACGAGAAGAACAGCTACAGACCCGTTATGACAAACTGACACAGGAGAACGATGCTCTCCAGACAAGTTATAAAAACCTAACAACAGACAGTCACTGGCTTCAGGACAGCTACGACGCTTTAGCAGCGGAGAGAGAGAAGCTACAGAACGGACTGAGTAACATGACCAAAGAAAAGGAGCTGTTACAGAGACGTTACGATGCCACAGCAGCAGAGAAGGAGCACCTTCTAACCGCTAAGACAGCTCTGAGTAATGAGATAAACAAGTCTAAGACCAGATTCAGTAAACTGAGAAATGAGACAGAGCAGCTAAAGGCAAGTTACAACACCGTGAAACAGGAGAGAGATAACACACAGTCGCTCTATAACGAAATGCGGAACAGGAACAACGTCCTGCAGAGAGAGAAAGGTGTGTTTCAGGCTGGTTTGACCGCGCTGGCAGCACATCGAGATCAGCTGCAGAACAGTTACTCTTCACTGCAGAGGGACCAGGAGCAGCTCCAAAGCAGCTACGACACCCTGAGAGTGAAGAATGAGCATCTGGAGAGCAACTACAGCTCCCTGTGGAAAGACAAGGACCTGCTGCAAGGCAGCCACAATAAACTGCAGAGGGCCAAGGAGCAGTTACAGAGCAACAATAGCATCCTCGCCGCTCACCAGCATCAGCTGCAGGACAAGATCGACAAGCTGATTGTTAAGATAAAATGTACGCTTTTTAAAAAAACACATATATATATTTTTATCTTTTAGTGTTTCATTCATGCATGTTTACACTGAGACGACATTTGTAGAAGATGAGCTTCTCTATCCTCCATTATCTATCATAGACATGAGATGTCCCACCGGGTGGAGGAAGTTTGAGCTGAGCTGTTATTTCGTCTCCAGCCAGTTAAAAAACTGGACGGCAAGCAGACAAGCCTGCTTGGCCCAGGGAGCCGATCTGGTCGTTATAGACAGCAGGGAAGAACAGGTGAGAAACAAACAAAGATACAGTAGGGAAACATGGACACCCGTCTTCAGATAGATGATACTGCCTCTGTCTTTCACTTTCACAGACGTTCGTCCACAGTTTGCTTCAAACTGGCAAAAATTCCTGGATAGGTCTGTCGGATTTAGCCACCGAGGGGTCCTGGATTTGGGTGGACGGGACACCAGCCATCCTGACGTACGTATCCGGGGTCTGTTCAGGGATTGGAACATTTTCCAGCGGCGGCCCGGCGTAAATGATATTCGTAAACGGGAAATGTTTATTTGTTGGGTTTTGATTCATTAAGAAACGCGTGTAACGGCCCGAGAACGTCTTTCTGTGCTTCTGAACTCCTTCCATTATATTCGCTTGAATGCATGCCAATAGGTTGAACAGCAGCACAGGAAAGACGAGTCCTCGTCCTGCAGCGCTAATATTGCCTCCAGATATTAAGTAATTAATATCTGCAGGGATCTCTGCTCAATTTAATGGCGTCCCCTGGTAATAACAGAGGGAAGTGAACACGTACTCAGTTTGTGATACATTATAAAATCAATATGTTGTGTTAACGCCATACACTGACCATAGATTGTCTTCTCAGATGATAAAAAGAAACAGAAAATATGCTAATCGTGCCGTTGTTGCGTTTTCATCGCTTCAGGGTGGTAAAAACCTAAATCTGTTTCGCTGTTTTTCAGGTTCTGGCAGAAGGGCCAACCCAACAGCTTCTCTGGAAACCAGGACTGTGCAGAAATGGTGCACCAATCATCAAGCAGAGGGGGCGAGTGGAATGACGACGGCTGCTTCTCCCCGCAGCAATCGACCTGTGAGAAGTAGCATCACGGTGATTGATACCGTCGGAGGTATTGATCCTGGTTGGAATGTCTGACGCCGATCGGACAAAGCAGGAAAATACACAAAGGGTATTCATTGCGTGTGACTTTTCATCAAAATCAGAATTATTAGTTCACGGGAATCAAATCCAGTGGAACGAATAGAACATTCGGAAGTATATTGATTTCAGTTTGCCTACAGATAAAAGTGAGTTGTGCATATCATATTTGACTGCGGATCAGTTATAGCATCTAAAAATGGGTGAACATCAATGCTTTGGTGTTATGCGTGTTATAATTAAAGTTGATTCATAAATATGTAAGATGTGAGATTCCCACAAGCACTTGTTTGCGCTCGTCTGTGTTGGTTTAAGTGGCCTTAGGCGTAGCATCACGTGTGTCTGTAAATTGCCATCTGTGTGCTTAATATGCATGAACGAGATTATATGTCACGGATAATGTCAAAAAGGAACCGGCGCAACATTTGCATATGGTATTAATTATTTACTGGTGGTTTCTTTCATACATGTTGCTGGTGCACAGACTGATTTCTTATCACCTCTGTGTTATACATATTTCTCTCTAATGCTTTAATGTGCAAAAAGTAACCAAAAAAATTATTCTCTTGGGATGGTTTTGCTGTGCATACTGAGTGAAAACTGGACATTTTAAGTACTGTCTCTTTAAGGCCTCCTCTCCAAAGCTCTGTTGTGATTGGCCAGAACATTTGGCTTGTGCTGGCAACAGCCAGCCACAGATACTGTCTCCTAAAATCGATCAAGACAAAAAGTTACCTGTAGGTGTTTTGCGTTTTCAAGTCAGTTTTTGTGCGAACCCAACTTTATTTTAGTCATAGATGTCTTTATCAGTCTCATCCAAATCCTGTATGCCCACAGGGAGAGACTTCCTTTGGGAAAGGACGAGGGCTACCCCCCTTCATATTATTCCAACGCTATTCAGTGGAGAGTCTAGATTATGATCCTTTTTTCAAAGAACTTGGAGGTCCCCTTAATGATCATTGAGTTTGTAGGCCGGGCAACGAAAAATATTAAAAAAAAACAGTAAACAGTGAAGAAAAAACATGATCAAGACAGTTATATCTGCAGTAATGACCTTAAAATGGACTTAGTCTGAGTTATTGGATTATTTTGTCTTGAATAAGATTGCGTCACATTAAAACAAGATGCTGACAGTCCAGAATTCATGTTTGTACAAAATCTCACCCTCCTGTATAAAATAATGAGCACACAGACACCATTTTATTAAACTGAAGCTACATCTCTGACACGGCGAAGGAAAATGCAGCCACACATTTTTCTGAGAGTTGGGATTTATTGCCCAGCTGTTGCATGGGATTACAGTAGCACATATTGTACAGATGCTGTTGTCTTCTACCCCTGCCTGAACAGATGAGGGTACCGTGACGCACGTTGCACCCAAGTGCTGATGATGCTGTTGTATAACACCAGGCCCGAAGGTAGATTTTGCCTCCGGGGTGGAATCGGCCGCGTATGTGGAGCGCACAATACAGATCCGTGAGTGGTCGGAGAAGATGCGCGCTGGCACGTGACTAGTTTTGGGTGTGGTGGCGGTCGCATCGAGGGGGCATCTCTACCAGTAATTTTACCAAGGCCTTTGATTCCCCGCAGAGACGAGTTCGGTCCAAACCATCGGTGGTGGGGTGGCGAGCTGAGGTGGTGAGGGCACGACTGAGCCGCTTTACTAAAAATAAAACATGAAGGAGCCTTCACCAGACGCGCCGGCCTGGTTGGACTCCCAGAACAGAGAATAAAGGTTTTGAAACAGACATAAAAGCATGTTGTATAGACAGTCCCCCGATGACCTCATGTATTTGCATAAACAACCTTTGAAAGTACACAGCGACTAATGGGTTTAAATAAAACGTTCGCTAAATCCTCACGGACCACAGCAACGCAGATTTTCCACCTCTGCACGCTCCCGATTAGCGTTAATGTTCTGATTGGCCAGCAGCGAGATGACTAATACTGGACAATCTTGATATTTCATGGGTGTGTCTGAGCACGTTATTAGCCTGGTGATGTCACATGTTGATGTTAACGTATCAATATATAAATATAAACTACGCATACAACAAAACTCATTCCAAAAGTTGACTTTAAGCATCCCAAGGGTTAATGAAACACGCACATTCTGCTTGTTTACATCCATCATAGTCAGTTTCCTTTTTCTTGAGATGCTCTTGCTGCCCTCTAACATTTCTCCTGACAGCGTCTAGAAGCTCAGGGTGAATTGTAACTGAGCTCAGCCACTCAGGAAACAGATAAAAATTCAGCAGATAGAAATCCTGCCTCTATTTTTAGTGGCCTAGACTGAATTTCCTCATCACCTCCAGGACCCGTGAATGAATAATGAATGGCATCATGTCAGTAATGTTACACAACCGGAGCCAGGCTGAGGAGCCAAACATGCCAAAGGTGGGAGAGGTGGGTGACTGGCTGATGAGGTTTTTTTTCATGCCGCCATTTGTGACCCCAACACATCTCCCGTCTACCCAAGGTGGGTGTGAACGAGGAGGCTGAAGCTGCCGAGTGTCTGATGGAGATGAGGGGAAATGACGGTGGTAGAGACGCCATCACTCAGCCTGTCACCTCGTGCACCGCCCGGGTTCATTAGCTTGTGTAACTGGAGATCTAAAATAGCCTATTCAGGAAGAAAGAGGAGAGGAATTATTGAAAGTCCAGGGTTCTGCAGTGATGTTTTGTATGATTTGGGTCTGATGATATGGATAAAATGAAAAAAGAAAATATCGAGATTTTTATTTCCTTATCGTCATCTTATCACATGCAACGTTTACATCGCTCCACCTTAAACTGACTGAATATGATCGTATGATGGAGTTTGGAGTATGAAGCCAAATTTTATGATCCATATTTCTGAAATCCATATTTGTGTGTAGCATCGGAAAAAGTAGCAGCTTTCCAGTGTGTACTTACTTTTCTGAAGGTTACTGTGTCAGTACTTTTTGCTTTTAATGATTTGTGGAATATATTAGCGCTGTAAACAATACGAGAAGCTTTTGTCCTCCGAGCAGCGCTTTAACTCTATGACATTTATAGCATTTGAAATATGGTAAAAATAACCAAAATGACAAAATGATTCATAGCATTAATATAATGCTTACAATTAACTTTTAATAGAACAATATTGAGAACTTTAATCGTGCAATAGTGTTTGCTGGATGTGACTTTGGTGTTTTCATGTTAAATAGCAGTACAGAGACACTCATAAGCTCCCAAAACTTCTCGTCCTTATTAAAATAGATGGTTGGACTTTGTAACACTCGGATGATGTATGCAGATTTTGTGAGGTTTTATGCGAAAAGATCAAAACGAGGCAAAAATCTCCAACTACGCCACAACACGCTGCTTCTGTATTAGTTACAACCTTGGGATGGGAGCATGTGGCTCCCCGGGGAGCGACTGGAGGAGGGGTCCTTATCATTTTTGGCAGTCTTTCCTTTAAACCCAAAGGCTCTCCTCCATATTCATCGGGGTGATTATTGCTGACCTCCGTCTGCCAGTAATCCTGAGCTGCGGTGTGTTGTGATGGAGGATCGTGAGCGAAGTCGACACCTCGGCCAATTAGGTGAAAGAAAGAAAGAAAGAAATAAAGAGAAGTTTTGGGAAGGATCAGGATCCATTCTGGAGAGTTATCTCAGCAGGAAAACATTTCTGTTACATTAATTGCACAATAATTCAAGTGCGTTCTTCAAACCCCAATCCTTGTCGCCATGATGAGACCAATTATGGCTGTGTTTTCTCTTCTAGGCTGTAATCTGTGGTACAACCATGGAAATTACAATTTATGAATTATTATCTGTACATGAACACGGTAAACGTTAATGACAGTTCAAATACCAGTATGGGTCAGTTAACCACTGCCGGAGCAAAATAAGACAAAAACAAAAACTTTTTGAAGCTGATGTTTGACGTCAGAGTAAGATGATCAACATGTGGAGACACAAACCATCACTGTTTGTATGTTATGATTCTGACTCACTCTCAGGTCGACAAAATGATGATTATTTACATACATTACAAAGATTGTATCCGCAAAGCCGTATCAATCTTACTTTTTAATTATTTAGAACGTAGACCGCAATGAAAAAAAAACTATTTAAGTAACTAACTCTCGACTTGACGTGCAGCGAGCAGGTCGTGTCTGGGATAACACGGTGTGTATTCTCCCACTCCTTAAGTATGTGTCGAGTTTAATCAGCGAGTGAAGGGGGGAATTACAGGAGCAAACTCAGGCCGACCACCTGGAGCAAACAGCTTTTTAGTCAGTTGGATCCTCAGAAGGCGAAGATGCAGCTGACTTAAAATGACATGCCCAGCCGTGTATTTACATCGATACCTTGACAGAGAATGTTTGGCGGTTATCATTATTGCAGACATGATGCTTGTACAAGATATTCAGAGGGTGCTGGCGCAGTAAAGATATCCATTTGCACCATCTGGATGCTGGATTAGACACCTTGTGCTTCCATTCAATAAGCAGCGTTAGAGGGAGGAAAACATCTTTATTGATTGAAACAAAGCTCTGACGCAGCGTGATGTCAACAACAGATGCTGATGTCAATCACAGAATGGAAAAAAAACAACATGTTTTAGAGCGGAAAGTGACAAAAAAACGTCCAGAGTATATAAAAATAGCCTGTTTATAAATGTACAACATCAGTGTGTTTTTGTTTTTTTTAATATTAGTAGAAGATGGTTCAAATGTACAGTATTTTCAATAATAATACCAAAGGCTTCTGCTTAATTTTGTGTACAAATACAGTAGCTGAGTGCCAGTGTGATGAAAAACAGATCTACCATTTTGGATGGGGGGGAAAAAAAGCTTCCATTATTTTGAAATTTCACAGAGGTACTTTCGAGTCCTTTTATCAGTTAGTGTTGATCACAAATACACAGTGTACTTTCCCCTGTTTATTGCAGGAGTGGCTCCAGACTTTCTCTGGGGTTTAACCGATGCGGAAAGATTTGTGGCTCCTCAGAGGTAGAATCTGATCCCCTGTAGTCAAAACAAAAGTATAGAAGGAGGGCAAAATCCAAGGTTGGGGAAAGAGATATTAATCATCACAAAACACTGTCACTCTGCCACGTGTAGATGAGATACTGTCTTTCTCTCTCTATCTATCTATCTATCTATCTATCTATCTATCTATCTATCTATCTATCTATCTATCTATCTATCTATCTATCTATCTATCTGAGGATTGTCCATTTTTGCTGCATATGATCATCTCTCACTTCAAAACACACAAATTATTTGAAGGCGCCTGCAGACACGACAGTAAATACGAAACGATGTTTGCACAAATTGGTGCCAGTCAAGTTGTTTCCTCACATCAGCATCCGATCCGCCGTTACTGTCGCACAAGCAGATTTCCCAGCTTTTCTATTTACGCGAGAAAAAACTGTTTACAGTTAAAACATTTTTTTTATTATTTCTGTATTCTCCGATGACTCGGCGGTAGCCATTCAGACGGCGCGATTTGAATATATCCTCTTTCGCAGCCAGAGGAGGCCAGAGAAATAGAAACAGCATAGCCTGCAATTATACTATCTATGGCATTGAAATATGGATCACAGATGGGGGAGACCAATTACAATCTGCATAAATAGACATGAAAGTGTAATGACTCCTACAATACACATCATTTGCTTACCCAGTTTTCATTGATCCTCACCAAAACAGTCAGCAGAACGATGAAGACGGCATGAACAACATCTGTACCATCTTTCATATTTGGATGAAGCTAAATAGATAAGAAATCGGATTCAGTTTCCTGTACATCTTCTTACGTAAAGGCCCATCCCCCGACAGATAAAGTATTTTTCTGTTCACGCCTCGTGCTGCAGAGCAACGATGTGTTTGTTTGTCCTGCTCAAGCGGCGTGTGCATGGCAAACACACTTAAATCATGTGCACGTTTACGACTGCAGAGGCAGCCGAGGCGAACGCGTGACGTGATGAAGACGACAATAAACTGAGCAGAATAGATTCACAAAATGATGCATCTGCAGTCTCTTGTGAAAATTTGTCTTGTAACATTGAATTTTACGGGGTAGTGCTCGAGAAATACTGCAAACATCTGATAGGGCGTGATAACGGTCATTACTTGTTGACTTTATATGCATGGCTGCACACACTTTCTCTTTAGGCATGTGTGAGCTCTTATTCCAACAATAAAGATAAGGAGAAAGAAGGCTTCTGTGTTCCCAGGATCGGGCTGGCGGGAAGCTGCAGCGAGCCGGCCGCGGATGAGAAAGCAGCTGTTGTTGTGCCGTATCAGCTCAATCTGGATCAGTTAACCTCGGTCTGTAGTCCACTCTCTCTAATGGAGGCTGTCAGCTGGCAGATCTGGCCTGTTCTCCTGTTCTCAGCATCTCCCTACACACACACATTATTATTTGTCAGGTGTCCAGAATCCCACAAAAGAGACTTGTATTTTTGTAAACATATTATAAGCTACAAAAGGATTTTATAAGATTACGTCTGAAATATTTTTTCAGTGTCAGATTTGAATTATCTTATTCATTTTATCTATATTTTAAACGCAGACCACAGTTGAAATCTCAAAGCCAAATGTTGTGGATTCCTGAGCAGAACAGTGGTATTTGACAATAACAGTCACCTTGTAAAATCAATTTTCTTTGAGTGCTATTTTTCCTGACAACGCCCTGCGTGTAAATCTCCACCACATTTTCTCAGCTACTTGACGCCATGTGGCGACATTTTACAGGCAGGGAACTGAAGTACGAACATTTTCTTCAAAATTTTCTGAGGCAATGGTGGACATGTGTGTATCCAACTAAAATTAGAACTTCAGAAAGAGTCACTTTTCACGGTTTACAATCAATGGATTGATTGGATTCCATGGATGACAGGGACTAAGAGAATGCCTAATACCTCTAAAATGCTCCAACTAAAAAAACAAAAAACAAAATGCCAGGGCCTCTGTTATGACATTTTCTCATAAATCATAATATTTTGTTGAATCGCATCACAGTATTGCAATACTGTGGTAAATAGAGAAACAATACAAGTGATACAAGTGCCAAAATGGCTTTCATCCACAGGGATTTGGGTCTCACCAGCTCAGAACTGAGCTGAAAGATGCCAGCTGAGATCAGTCATCCATCTCATCGGGATGCCTCCTGTGTTTCCAGGCACATCCAACGGTGATGAGACACGGGGCGGACCCAGAATATGCTGGAGGGATTATAGTGTATATCCCATCTGGCTTGGTCAGGTTTTGTGATCCCCATGAAAAGCTGGAGAATGTTGCCAGGGGCGTCTAGGCTACATCGGTTAGCATGCTGCCTCCACAACGGATGAGTGATGAAAAAGGATAGGGATGGATGGGAAAAATAAATCATGATGTCTCTGTTCCTCAAAAATGTCTTTTCATTTATGTGATATTGACAAACCGTGTGAAGGATTACCTGACACAATATTTGATTTGGTGCACACTTTCAAAGGTAGTGAGGAAGAGACATCACATCAAACAACTGACCGGTTTCACTTCTTATTCCCCTCACTTTTACACAACAACACAAATGCACACACACACAAACACACATAAACAAACAACACACACCCCTTCCTTGATAAAATCTCTTTTCCCACCACTACTCAACAGGAAAATAACGCAGTTAGGACTTGCTCTGCAAGAAAGTGCCAAGACAAATGTGTCCCCACTTCATGGTGGGACATGCTGTGGATCTGGCAGACATCCCCGGCCCAGAACACACACAAACACACACACACACACACACGCACAACATGGCAACTTCTCACATTTTTCACTGACGGAACCAAAAACATTTGTTCAGTCCTCCAAGTGTGTGTGTGTGTGTGTGTGTGTGTACTCCAAACATCCTTTAGAAAAATGCTGTGCCTCTTCCTGTTGCCCTACTTATGTCGAATAGACTTAAAGTAAAGGTGCTGGATACACATATCGCTTTGGTTTCCTGCTGTTTAAAAATCCATCCAGTCCACACGGTAATACAATCCAATAAAACACAAACACACCATCCACAAAAACAGAACAATGGGGCAACTTACAGTATTATGCTTTTTGTTATTTTGTCTGATGTTTATATAGTAATACAGTAAATACGGGGCTGTGATTTTTAGTTTTTACGTTCAGGATAGATGAAAGCTGCCTCTGATACAAACTTCACGGCTTTTAATCATACTCATACTCCCGAAAGATGCTACAGTGAAGTAGTGGAAGAGTTTGGGTCTTGAAGTGGCATTTTGTGTTTTCAGTTGATTATATAACTATATAAATAAATGGCTGTTGTTGTGATGATGTGTTTGCTCAGTGGGCTTGACTGAGTGACAAGGGCTTCACTCCCACACACCTAAGTGAGTTGTTTTGGCTTGTATTGTAATGAATCATTGTTAGCAGTGGGAGTTTTATGCATTAAAATCAGATTTGTTCTCGCCGCCTTATTGTATTATGTTTTGTAATTTACTATTACACTCAACGTTCAATGCAAAAAAAACCAACTCAAATATCTCCTGAGACTTTGTCTGAATTAAAACATACAGGAATCAATGAACGGTTTCTTAAATCCACCTTCTTTGTAGAAATTCAAGAAAGTAGTTTTTTGATTTATGGAAGACTTTTGGGAACAAATAAACAAAATGTCTTGAAAATGTAAGATATAATAGCACAAATCGAATCTCCAAAAGAGTCTCAAATCAACTTTAAAAAAACAAAACAAGATTTTGACCCTTCAATTTCCGCAGTGTTTCCTTTGTGTCCTGCAAATACACACATTCATTTTCCATTGATTTTCCATTGTGGAAGCTGGAGTAGTGCGAGTTAGAAGTCGATCATCTCAGTTTGCTGTGTAAGGACAAACTGAAAAGCTAATTACTTGTGTCTGTGGGAGATGGACATGTTTGGCTCATCAACAAGGAGCAGCCGGAAAGTCGGGCCTCAATGGCACTCGGCGGCACTCCTGCAAAGCATTCTGGGAAGGCTGCACCTGTCAGAAAAAGCACTGACAGCTTGTCCTGCTCTTGTTATACAGCCATGCGTGATCCCTGCCATTAGCAGGCCAATGACACAGCTGACTTGCTGTCTGCAGGAGGGTGAGGTGCCGGGAGGGCGGGGAGCTGTTTGATGGTGTGTGTGTGTGTATGCGTGTATGTGTGTGTGTGTGTGTGTGTGTGTGTGTGTGTTGGGGGTTGGGGGGCTTCTTACCTTCATGGAGATCTCATGCTTGGAGCATTAAAGTTGTTGCCCTTCTGCTTTATCCACATGACACAAACAAACAAAAGTGCAGGCATTCATAATAATGTGAAAAAATAAACATCTAAGAAGAATTAATCTTGGTTGTTCATGTCCACTAAGGTTTTCAACCACCATATGCTTGTGTTTTCAGTCGGCTTTTAACGTTTCAAAACTTAATTTATCTTGTACTGAACCTTGAAGACAAGTCAAAATAAAAATATAAGGTTGTAGCTGTACTGCCAAAGATCCAACTAATAATAATTGCGTTGTTTATTCACTGCAGGAGAAAAACAAAATTCCTAATGATTTGCTGGCTGAGGTAGAGCGATTTTTTTTTTTCTTTTCCACTTCAACCACTGAGTATACAAACCACAATTTGAGAACTACCGCCTTAGCCCACGAGCAGCTTATTATTTATTTACGTATTTTAATGGAAAATGTCATTATGTAACAGGTTTGTTCACTTATTTTTAGTTGGTAGCATTTTGATTTGAAGCTGCATGAAGTCTGTGAGCAGGCAAAGCCAATGACTAACCTGCCCCTGTGTCCAGCTGCCCTTGAGCAAGCCATTACCCACACACTGTTGGAGTGCTGATCTCAGTGTCCAGCAGCAGCAGCAGTCTGTGATTGGGCCTGCTGTGCTCGGTCCGCAGCTCTCCGTCTCCCTGCAGCTACTCCATCAAGCTGCTTGTGTAAACAAGAATTTGCTCTTTGTTAAGAGCTCGGTTAAACAAACATTAAAAAAAAAAAATATAGATTTCTGAGGATTGCCAGCTCATCTTCCAGCTCAGGGCTGTGTGGCCATCTGTTTGTGTTAAAAGTTGCCTACGTATCATAACTCTCAAATGTAGCACATTAGTTTTGGTCGGATTTTGCTGCCAGTTTTCAAAAGTAAAAATGACTCCAGGGATGGTGGAGGTGTTTGCTACTCCTGGCGTGCGTTTCCACCCAGGACCCTGAGTTTGGATCATACAGTATGAGCAGCAGGAGACGCAGAGACAGCTGATTTAAGGAGACGCCTCCTGACTCCACGGGTCACCCACTGCTCTGTTTGTTTTGACAGCAGAGGCCTCTGTCTTTCAAAGTGTGTATCCTCAGCAGGATGTGTGGGTGTGTGTGGTTTGTCTCTCTGTGTTAATGTAGGTGGGGTTGACAAAAACAGACACTTTTCCATGTATTAAATTTTTTCACTGTACATTCTTTTTCTTTTTTTCCATATCCAAAGGAAGTAATCATAATAAGGAACATATGTACGCAATTATTCTGTTCTGTCAGTCTCTTTTTCAGCTGGAGTTCAATAGGAATAAAAGTAAAAAATGGATTGGACTGCACATACAATGACAAGATGTTTATTTCACCAACAATTGCAGTGCTTTGAAGAATCCTCAAGCGATTTTGTCTGTTATTGCAAAATTGTGAAATGAGGCAAAAGAATAATGCACATTAAAACCAAGAAGGAGGCACTTCAACAAATGTCTTGTATTATTTTCAGTTTTGGCAGATACAGCCATTTTTGTCCTTTTTAACGACAATAACCCGCTGAAAACACGACGAACGGTGCCAACATTAGAGGAAGTGGACTGTACGCGGCTGGCAGACCAGTACCCTGATACTCCGGTCTGTGATTTGGCAGTAGCTGTATGGTGTTTTAATCACATCTTGAAATATAAACCTGCCATTTTCCACTTTACACCAAATACAAGTCTTAAAATAAAAACACTTTCGAGTCTTTTGTCATCTTTATGTGCATAAATCCAGCAAAAAGAAGAGCGACTGCACAGAGAGAAGAGTGTCCGGTCTTTGTTTTCCCTTTACTACTGATTCTGATTTGTTTATCAGACACACACACACACACGCACTTGTCCTTGGACTCTTGAGCAGGAGTCAGACAGATTCCGACGTCGCCTCCTTTTTGTCACACACACTCCACGTGCCACTGAGAAGTGGAGACTGTACAAACGTTGTACGTCACCATTCGGTGATTTGAGACTCTCCAAGTCCAGATGACCTCTCGCTCTGTTCTCATGTGACACACTGTTTCCATGTAGTAATAACAAATGTACATTCCACGGATAAAAGATGGGAATCAGAATCAGCTGCACACACTGGAATGTCTATTTTTTTAAAAAACAAACAATAGCTTCATCTCTCTTTGTCAGAATCTGGTACAAACAACTGCTTTGTCGTGGTGATGTCCTGATGATGGATGCTGTTGTCAGATGTCGGTGTTTCCCGTTAACCCTGCTTTGTTTTGATCCGTGTTCACATGTACTCAGTTTGTTTCACACTCTTGTTTACTTCCTTTCTCCGTCCCACTGCCTTGTCCTTTTGTGTTCAGATTTCCACTGTGTTGACCACGCCCCCATCTCATCACCTGGTTACATAATTGGTCTCACCTGTTCCTCATTTGTCTGTGAGCCTGTTTTTGCCTGTTTGCTGATTTTTTTTTTGTCTTCCTGGTCCTGATCTTTGCCTGTATCCTGATTAGGTTTATTGGATCTTGGACTCGATTTTGGCCCGTGGAGCCCCGACAGCAGTTCTGCTCACGGTAAAGTGCATGTTCATATTACGGCCAAAATTTGCCTCCATAACTTAAATTCTGGGGGGTTGGAAATCAATTTCTTGCACATAATAGTGATTAAAAACTTCAATCTGAAACACATCCATGAGAACATCGGTGTTCATTATTGGTAACCTTTATCTTGAAAGGGTAATGGCCTCATTTTCCATGGAAATTTATATCCCCAGTTTTTTTACAGGGTAGATTTTTGTGAACTTAGCGACCTCATCACCAAATGTCTTTCTTGATACCGTAAAATGTTTCTTTCCAGTCAAGGTTTTGTATTCGTATTCTTCCATGACGGTCAAAGACGCAATGACGACGGCTCTCTCTGTGTGGTCACAGTTGATGATTTTGTCAGATTATAAAAGTCAAATAGTGTGAATGTGAATAGGATAAAATTCTTAGATGTCAGGATTACGGACAGAGAGAGGAGGTCGAGCCTCCTGAAGATCTCATTATCTCCTTGAGTTGAAGTTTTAATGAGTGTTGGGAGCACTTTAACAGCTTCATCCTGTGCTCCTGCACTGTCTGTGCTGCCATAAGGTTCACAGGCCATATGCTCCGGTTCCGCTTCCTGCACACACACTTGACATGCTTAACACACACAACCCTCACATTGACTCATGCACACATCCCATACAGTACATATCACCAACAGGCCTCCAGAATACATCACCAGATGGTATAAAGTACACGCTGAATTTTAACTCCTCAGCCAACTCACTGAATCTGATTTCCATGTTTTTTTGTTTGTTTTATTCCCACATTGCAGATTCGGCTGAGTCCAGACGCTCTCTTGACAGCGTCTGTTAGAATCATTCTCGTTCAAAGAAAAAAAAGGAGAATGGAAGAAGATGAGAGTTACAGAAGCAGAGAAATTGAGACATTAGAAGAGGGAGAGAAGAAAGATGTGACAAGAGGCAAACTTTTGAATTTGCTCAGCTTTCTTTGAACATAGCCTGCTATTTGGGAGATATATTACCAAATTTAGGGAATATTGTCTGCAGATCCTTAAACCTTTTATTTGTCTGTGTATAAATGAGGCCTTTTTTACATTTTAAAACTCTTATATCCACATTTCATAGTCTTTCATAGCCACTGACACAGTAAATAACACTTCCATTTTATTTCTCTCACCGCATTGTGAAATGTCAGGAAGAACTTTAAAGATTTTGTTTGTGCGTTTGTGTTATGTCACACAGACAGGAACTGACAGCACTTAGGCTACTTGTGTTTGCAGGGGGGGGATTAGTTTCAGGTAGCTAACGTAGCTAGCTGAGTTTTGTCAGTTTAAGTTTAATTAAAACTGGTTGGGTAATGCTAATCATCTAAATGCTAATCATTTATGCTAATTGGTGATGATGAGGCCCATTATTCATTATGTGAGATGATATTAAATCTGTGAAAACCCATCAAGAAATCTAGTACAGACCTCTAATCCATCCAAAAAACGTTTGTTGTAGACACAAAATATCCCTAAACTTGGAACTTTAAGACTTTATCCCTGTACCAAATTTATACCATTGTCTTTGAGCAACATTAAGATTTATTATCTTGTTGCTAATGTGGTGTTAGGTGTAGCATTGCTAATGCTAATGACAGTGTTAGCTTGCTGAACCTGACAGCTACCATTTGAGTCACCTTTTGTGCGTTAGTGATGCCATTTTCCAACAAAACATCAAGGCCATGCCTTGCTCTCCTCACTAAATTAACAAAAAAGTGACAAAATATTTGTTGGTTAGCGAGCACAAACCAGGCTGGGACACATGACTGAGCGCACAAACCACAGCAATGCAGTTTTGCATCGTGTGGAGTCCATCTAAAAAATGATGAACAGAAGGTATATACTGTGCATATGCAGCATCATCTGGTGCTGTCAGCATACTCCAATCGCTGCCAAAAAATATATATTTTACGCTCAGATGTCAAAGAAGCCATACTCAAACTTTAAATTGCTTGGAAATAACACAATGATCACTTTCCCTTCAACTTAGCAAATATGTGGCTTTATTCTACTTAAATTCCCTCTGAAAACATCTCGTAAATTCATGGCTCCCTTGGCATTTTTTTCAACACTTTCAAAGCTAAACATTCGCTCTGGCTCGACCATCTGGGCTCCCTGTGAGCTCTCCTATATTCTCTGCAGAGAAGCTGCTTTTCTCTCTCACGAGGAGCCGCTTTTCACAATTTAACGAGAGGCAATCTTTTTTTCTTAGAAGAAGTGTCTCAGTGTATCCGCTAACCAGCATGCCAGTATTGGTATCTAGTGCTACTGTCCAAGGGAAAATAAACAAGCAACAGAAGAGGCCCTGTAGACTTTGTGAATCTCTGAATAGGGCATTGTTGTGTCAAATCATACACAAAGGGAAGTCTTTGTACCGGAGCTATATTAGTAAAAATGTAAATGGCCGCAGTATGTTGGAGTACAATGATGCCCCATTTTCAACATGATTGTAGCTGCTCCACGCAATACTGAATGACCTGCACTCAGGCAGACAATGGCATCATGTATTTCTGTATCACTTTATCTAAGGAACGCGCCGTTCTCTCTCCCTCTCGCTCTCTTTTTTTGCAAGACAGTCAAATGTGCTATCACACTGTCTGCAAAAAATTTGGCCCGTATTCATACATGACTTAAGATCTTGACTCGATAATTTCAGCTAGACAATTATTTTAATGTGCAGAAGATTCTGTTATTTAATAAAGCCTTTTTATGTTAGATTCCAATGTAATTTTGGAAAATTGCCATTCCCTCTGCAAGTAACTGTCATGTGTTCTGTTTTTCTTGGAGTCCTTCACACTCACACCATTGTGTCTGAGATGTTATTTGTTGTTTACAGTGTGTGGAGGGATCAAACACGGAGCACATGACGTTCAAGCGTGAAGGGATTTCCCCGAGTCTGGCTTCACTTTTTCGATCTGCCTCACAAGGCATTCTGAATTCTACAAAAAGTCTTAAAAACAACTTAAAGGTTGAAACAGCCAGCGTCATTTAAAATTGCTAATTTTACAAATATTGCATGATTTTTGAGGAAATTGTACTTAAACTTGACATTTAAAAAAAAAAAAAAATTAACATTCACTTTAGTCTGTAGTAGACACGTAGCATGGACGCTTACGGAACCACAGAACACATTCCATGGAACACAGGGAGAAGCCTCTACTCTACATGAAGTTATAAGTTTAGTTGTACACTAATATGTTCCACTTTGCCTCAGAAAGTATTTTCATTGCAATTTTTACCCTAAAATTATTGTATTTTTGCATGCAGGCCAGTGTGAGGGAAAATAGCACCATAGAAACCAGCATTATGGCTTTGCACAATTCTATTTGAGAAAGCAGAAGATATGTTTAGCTTTTATTGTGATGTGCATAACATCTGTCTTTTGCACTGTTTGAAGAAACAGCACAGGGTTTTATAAGGGTCGATTCTAAAACCTACAGAACAACATATGTCTATCTTTGCATCTGTACATAAAATCACCACTCACTTAAAAATCTAAAGATTCATCCACAGTACTGATTACATTCCTACAAAGTAAGCAGCATATTTAGTTTTTTAGTTACATGATAAGAAAAGTATTAGGAGAACTTCACAGAAAAACACATCAGTGAGACAACAGGGACTAGGTGGCTTCAGAAATACACAAATGATCTGCAAACATTTGCAAGCTTCTCTCTCTCTCTCTCTCTCCCCCCACCCCAGCCTGCTCTAGTGCTTCTCCATTGCATTTCAGAGAAGATTGCTCTGTCAACTTCTTTCAAGGTGGCGATTCACCGGGTGCCACTTCCTTCCCCTCCGCAAGCAATATGCAATTATGGCCTAAAGTGATCTCTACAGCCTCACCAGGTGCTGGAAATTGTGTGTTTTGTTGCAGCTCTATACATTCTGGGAATATTGACATTAGGTTTATTTTTGCTATGCTATTATGGGCCTTTTTGTGCCGCGCACTGTTCCGAGTTCTAAGTCACGGCAGGTTTAAAAAGCAGGGGAATGTTGTTGTCATTGTTGGTGACTTTGGGGAAAGTGTTCTTTTTTAACAAGAACACAGCCTGCCTGCCTCCACTGTTGATTCTGTGAAGAGGCAGCAAGAATAACAAATGGGGAAAACTCAGAATAGACACAGAAGACACTTTTTTTTTTTTCTTTTTTTTTTTCTTATTGGGACCATTTGTGGCCTAGATAAAGTTTTCAGGGTTTTTATGCAGTTTTTGAATGGAAAGGTGTTGACTTTTTGGCATGATAATATTGATCTGCGTACAATGACTGGCAATAGTTCCTTATACTTGCAAATGTAAAGAAAATTGATGATAATCGAGAGTGGCAGAGGAATGTCTTTTTTCACGATTCTTGTGCAATGATAAGCCACTGACTCAAACTTCTACCTCTTCCCAAAAACGTTCTCAAATATGTTCCCTTTGTGTTGAGAACTGTTTGAACCCTTTCTAAGGACCAGACGAGGATTAAGGAGGATTTTTTTTTGGATGTAACGTCACCTACCTTTTCAACAAAAACGTGCAGATTTGAATTCCAAGGCAACGATCATTAAGTCAACAAATTAGTCCAAGGCTCTGGAAGAGAGAGGGAGAAAAAAAATGAAGAGCCATTGTAAAGAGTGCAGTGACCTTCGAACCCCTTGGCCAGTGCACATTTGAGTGAGTGTGTGTGTGACTGTCTGTGACAGCAAGGGGTTAACCAAAGAATGCATGAGGTCTGCTGGTAGCTGGGATAATTGAGCCATTTATTGCAAGGTCGCCATGGAACAAATCCTGAAACCCGCATATTATCAACAGCTTTGACCAAAACAACAGAACCGGCCTTTTCAAAATCAGCAGCTGTGTGTTCAAGTGGAAATTTGCAAGAGTCTAGTTTTGGATGTTTTGTCTCAAAGGTGTGGAGCGATGGTGGAGGCATAACAATAAAATACGCGGCTTCGTTCATAATGGAGAATCTTTTGTGGAAAAATCGAGCAGACAGAAGAGCAGGTGTGAAAAAGCTTTCCTGTGGCGACGGCCTGCTGCTAAATCAATATTCTGTTAAATCAATTAACACTACAGAGCCGCGAACCTGCATTTGAATACATTTTAAAATGTTGCGATTATTAGTGCAAAACAGAGATTGCTCGATCTATAAAATGATCCGAAATGTTGCAGATGTACGAGAGAAAAACTTTTCAATTTCAAGCACGGCCTATTTCCTGTTTCCATCCAACATGTTGAAAGACTCCCAAATTCACTCGCTCTATCTGTCTAGATGCTCTCTATCTAGGAGCACACCAGCACAGTGCCCTTTTCCTGCACAATTTATTCCTCATCTGCACTCGGCCATATTTTAGTCACTGTAGGAGTCGTGAGTGTTACTGGAAATCCAGTGGTGCGCTGAAATTTTGGCATCAAAGTTGTAGCTGACCAACATCTTAATCTCCACTGCTTCAAAATCACACAAGCTCCTATTCATCTGTATCATCTGTTTGTAAATTTAACTTTGATGTAAGCAGCAGGTTTTATTCTGGCTGCCAGAGTAACATCATGTAATATCATCATAATGTGGTTATTGATTCAGTCCTGCAAAAATCAGGCTGTTAATACATCAAGTTGCCTGTTTAGGATGTGGTTTTCATGCTATCACAGCAGGGAGTAAAAAACGTCGGACTAAAATGAGTGATCTGCAAACCTATTGAACCCAATCCCTTGATGATGCATTTTAAGCCCCTGTACATCCGTACAAATCTCTTTGTCCAAACAGGAAATGCAAGAAAGCAGAAAGCCTTTGCTCTAATTCACTTCGTGGCCTCAGCAAACACAAACTGCTCCTACAGCTGTCAGTGTGTGTCTTCTAAACAGCCAGCATTACGGTCGTAAATGCACGAAACAGTCAGCCGAGCTACATCTCCAAACGCAGGACGGAGCATTGATTAGATGGTAAGAAAGAGTCCAAACTGACAGCTGCTAAGAGGTCCGTTTGGATGAAGATTTCAGACGTTAGATAACATGATGTGCTAAAAGCAGCCTGCATGTGTGTTATCGTTCCCCACTCACGAACAAAGACACGACGGTTGCTTTCTCTCGGAGCCCCGAGTGAGTCAAGCCTTACAGCTGCCGTGTAAAAGTCTTTTAGACATAGCCTGCTTCTCACACTCGGCACAGGATTGAGACAAAAGAGGAATAGAACAAGATATGACATGTGAAACTTGTTGGGTGGTGGTTACATAACTGGAATACAACAGGATGATATTTTTAAACTCAATTCTGTGCTGACGTACAGCAAAAACCATCATCCGCCTCCTTGTTCTCCATCCTTTCATTCAGCAGATTCATGTGCAAACTACAGGAACTGTTACACAATTCCATTTTTGTGTCCCGGATTTCCGGAGATGATGAGAAGCTGGACGTCAGCTGAAACTGTAGCTGTTGAGACCTAAATGTAGCATGAGTTTCAGGTAGAATAGAAGAGTAAAATGGGAGAGAAATCCTGATTCGTCAACCTGAGAAACTTGGAAGCTGATGAGGGAAGAGAGGACATCATTGACACTGACAGAGCAGGAAACAGCCTGGAAACACACAGGGAAGAACCGTTCCTTTAAAGCAGGACACACATTAGCTTGGATTTGTGTTGTACCACACACACACACTCACACACACGGTGTCTCCAAGGACATAAATATTTCAGAGGGCTGTTGTTAGTTCCAGTCTGCTGGGCTGGACGGGCCTGCCACAAAGCAGCTAACACTCCGTCTCGACAGCGAAGGGACACAAGTGCACGACCCCTGTGGATGAATTAGGTCAATAAACACAATCTGGACCAATAAATGTACATCGACAGTTGGTCGTTAGAATTTACAAAATGAATCAAAAGCTAACAACATTAATGTGTATTTGTTTTTGGGGGGTTTTCTGCATAAAATCACAGACTTGAAACAAGCAAATATTCTGTAATTTACTGTAAAACAAACAAAGAAACATCTATTGCTCCTTTTGAAGCATAAGATGTAGCCTATCTGACTTTAAAAAGATGAATCAGTGAGTTGATTTGATTTGGCTTCGCTTGACATACACAATTTAAAGTTAAATTTCTTATCTTTTGTCCAAGCTCATTTTAACACGTGTGGTCTCATCAACTTTTTAAATAGTTCTCATTGAGTTAAGGAAAGTGAGTTTGTTGATGATGTAGAAATTTGTCTATCAATGGATTTCATGTCATATCATAATGTGACATAATATTAAGATTAAAATCTTACACGATTATTTTAGATTAATTTCTTACAGTTGATAGTCTATTTTTAAATATGGCACCATATCAGTATCTTATCTTGCTGTATTTCTCCGATCTGAGGCAACCTCCTGCCTCCAGATGTTGCAGCACAGCAGCTTTGAAGTCTCCGAGTAAGATGCCTCATTGTTTAAGGGGTCATTCAGCTGAATGATGCTCTTCACCTGTCTGTTGTTTCACAATGAGTCTGGGAACGCTGCAAAAAAACAAATCCTTTTATTGTGTGATCTGATCAGACTTTCTACAATAAAATAAAGAATTTTTACACCGAACGTTGTTATGTGTGTACTCACACTGAACAGAAATATTTGTTCCCCCTTGGCATGTTGCAATGAATCTCTGGGTTCAAAGCAACATGGCCACATCCATAAAGTATTCTGACACTATTCCAGTGGTTATTGGGTAAAAGGCAAGGTCACCAGTCTATCACGAGGCTAATACACACAGATGGACAAATCAATCACACTCTCCTTCTCACTACCCAGCAATTTGAAGTTTCAAATTCACCAAAGTCACAGGAGCAAGTAGGAGGAAACCACACAGATGCAGGGAGAGCAGAAAATCTCAGCTGATGTGTCAGTCTTTCTTTCTGATTATAATACTTGGTGATGAATGAATGACACATTGGATTTAAATGGAACTGAACACTGGTTTATTAATGGAGTTTGTGCCACACTGAATGATTTCAGTGGATTATTCTATTCTATGAATAAATTGACACATAAATCATCTGTGATCTGTACCAAGGTACATGCCAGGTTTAATTTCTTTTCACACACCTTATCATCACCCACAATAGAAGAAATTGATCATGCATCTCAATTATTTCGCCACTTTCTGGCCTACACACACTCACACAAAGGCATGCTGTGCCAGTGACGGCTCATCCGGTGATTGCAAATTGGTTCTTGTAGGCCTGCAGCTTTGGCTTCTGTGATTTCCAATTATGTTGTACTCAGCCACCATTCAGAGAGTGTGTGAAGTGCTGTTGCCTGAGTTATTGTGGTCAGGATCTGCATTGTTCATTATTACTCCATTATCATTCTTGGGGTGAAATATTGATTTTGCTTCTCACTGAATAGAACTGATTCTTATAACATGGTGCTTTTCAGTTCGTGCAGTGTGACAATTTGCAGCATTGAGACATTCAAATTGATGATGGCGACATATTTCCTGCTCTTAATTTGGTAAGGTTCAAACTGTGGATCAAGGTCATTCAGGACTTGTTCAGACGCAACATGTACTTAAATGTGGCTGCTCGTGTTCACTATGATTTAATTTAAAATAATAATGAAATTAGATATAAGTGAGATATAATATTGTATAAAAGTGTTTGAGTAAATGTATAGAATTGATTTTATAGAGTTCTTTACAATGGATTATATGTATTTTTCAATATTATGCTCACGTCAAAACTCTTCCAGTCACAATCAGCACAGCAGCATTTCTCACTGTTCTCACGTCGCATTCACACAAATACAGTCAGTGATGACTTCATTCAAATGTAGCAAGTGCGTCTCTCACTCGCGCTCAACCACCAACAAAACTGCCTGTTTCCACATGCTAACATGCTATTTGCAGAGGTTGTTGTGTTTCATTTCCAAGCCAAACACAACATTAGATGAGGCATTGTTTTGGTAGTTCTGTATTTAGCGTGTGAGTATAACTGCTGGTGAGCCTCATGTTGATACTGAGAGACGTAAGCAAACAACTGTAATGTGAAGGGAGATGAACCGGTAATATGATCTTAATGAAAATAAAAAAGAATAAAAAAGATGTATACATGATGCTGCCATCTGTCGATTTTGTTACAACAAAGAGGGAGAACGGCCAAGAAACAATGAGACATTGACCAGTCCAGTTCCATTTTCAAGAGCAAACCTGAGCCAAACCCAAAATACCAAATGTGCGTCATCATGCTGTCAAAGACAAAGTGAGGCGGAAGATATTTTTTGGTGGGAAAACTAATGAAATTATAGAAATAATAAAATCATAGACTAATATAATAGAATAATCATGGTGACTGTGTCTTGGACCATTAGGCATTCAGTAGGCACCAAGACAAACAAACTGCTGTAATTATCTGAATTTGGTAGATCGGTGAGCGTGGCAGGAAATGAGTACACACACTGAGCGCGGAGTGAAAACGGAATAAACAGCAACATGCAGCTCTGGGGCTCTCCTGTGGGGAGGAATGAGCTTGTAACTTTGGCTCCAGCTGACTTTGGAATGGATTGCAGATTGGAAGGGAGTTGCAGTTTGCTGAGTACTCTCCTGTGTGCGTGCTTCTATGTGTGTGTGTGTGAGATGTTTGTTAAAAGATGTACTATACCAGAGATGGACTTGGAATGACCAAGAGCCCTGAACTTTTGACTTTAACCAGTCATCTCAAAGTTTGAACCGAGAAGCCCACCTGAATAAACCAAAACCTGGTCCTCCTTGGCCCTTGGGTGAGTTGCTTGTTTTCTATTGCACTCGTTGCGAAGTAGCCCGGCGGGAAAACTCCCAGAGCTCCTTAAGGACGATACGCCATTATTGCCAATATTGATATTAACATGAGATGGAAGAGGTATCATCTTCATGTTTGCATCCACGCTCACGTCATCAAATTCCATAGCTTTCATTATTTGGCTACAGCTTAAACTCCATTATTTGTAATATGCAGTTCAAAGTAAGGAGGTGGAAAATTATTTTAACTTTAAAAGTATAAAATGAAACCCATTCATCCTGATTCTTTGGCGAGCATTAGCAGATGAAGCATCATGTCAGGTCGATGAGTGTTTGCCATTACTCTGAGGCTCCGTTCAATATATGGATCTTTTTTTATCTCTTCTCTTCATCCATAGGGGACACCTGATCCCTGCTCGATATGACAAGACAGAAACAAGTTTAGCACAAGACAGAACAGAAACTGAAGGAGCTGCACACAAAGCTCAAGCCTACTGTGCAATTTTTGCCTGTTTTGGAAACTCCACGGGGAGTCAAGCTTGATTTCGTATGGGGCTGACAGGGGGCAGCTGGTTAGTATAGACAGAGGGTTTTGTTTTCCATGTTCAGCAGGATTCCTACTGTTGTAATATTGTTATTTCCAACACTGCTATTATCTTAATGGTGCCCTTTGCTATTTGAAAAAGATCACTTTAACTTTATTTTTGCTTTATTATTGCCTTAAATGAACATTTTTCAGACTTTGCACTTCTGTTGTGATGTTACTTTTGGGTTGTCACTTTTGTTATTTGACAGATATGGTACCATATTTGATAGGATAAATAAATGATGAAGGGTTGTGGTAAAGGTAAAAATAATCTTTCATGTAAGGCAGAATGACTCAAAAATGCATCCATAAAAAAACTCCAAAACATATATATGCACGGTATTATGGTACATATGATTCCATCTGATTATAGTGTTGGAGTGTATAGTGTTACATGATGGACTTACTGGGTCTCATCGGCCATGTACAAGAACAAATTTTATCTTATCCTGTGTGTAACTTTTAAGAACTTTGCTCTGCGTTCCTCCCTCCTGTATGTAACGTGTACATTTTGGTGGAGTGAGGGGTGGGATAAGCGCATTAACCCCCTTTACACGAGTTAAGTTATTCATTTTCTAACATCTAGACCTTGGCCACTGACAAAGCCTCCACGACTGCAGAAATGAGCCTGCATCAGAATACACAGCTCACCAAATGCACAATGGAGTCTAAGGGACTACAGAATTTAACATTATGTATATTTTGCCATCTTGGATTTATAGCCTACAGGATGTTTTAGATCCTTATGTACTATTCTGGTCCTGGTGCTGCATCTGTTGAATGGCTGGCCTTCTTTCCAGTGGTTCTGTGCTGCTGCCAGTCTGCCTTATGCTACACTTGGCAGCCAAGAGAAGTTTTTTTGCTTCTTGTTTGAGGTTGAACTACTTCTATTTCCACAGAACTGACATTTTTTTCTTCTTCCTGTCGGCTTTGTGGTATCCATCCGTACAAATGTCCATTCTCTGTACCTTTCACTGAGCTTTCTTATACTAATCGGCAATTTACTAATTTGCATTTACTTAAAGCTGCTGATGTTAATTTCATTTAAGAATCAAGTGGGTTTTTGGGGGGATGATATTATTAAGTAAAGCAAATAAAAGTGAAAATCATTTTCCCATCACTTTAATTAAGCTTTCTAAACTTTATTTTAACAATGCCATATACAGTTATATGTATAATATATATATAAATATATAGTACAGTATATCTACTATAGTATACAACACAATACAGCAGTACAGTATATACTGTATATTATTCAGTTTTTTGTGATTGTTCACATTTTTATTAAATAATCGACTATTTTTCTTGCAGTCTAAGTTTTGAGAAAATCACCTATTTATTATTATTATTATTATTATTTAGTTTACTAAGGAGTAACAAATCTGTTTTAAAACAGTAGTAAAAAGTGTACATCTTTGTTTAGCCCTGTTTACGTTCTAATGGTGTATGAGAATAAAACTACAACCCCCAGAAGGCTTTGCGCGGCCGCTTGCTTGGCCGTGCACGCAGTGAGAGAAATGAGTGTTTGGAGGCGGAGAGTCAGTCGGCTTGTGGAGCAGGAGGAGCCGACAGGGACAGAAAAGAGCGATTCAAAAACGGAGTTAAACGCTGGCTAAATGCACAATTCGTGGCTTCAATCTCGCCGAATTCATTTTCTGACGCCGCGCTTTTATTTCGGACCAAAAGGGGTTTAAACGCGGAAACGGCAACCTGGAACGCACCAAGAGAAATCGGCAAGAGGTGAGAGGAAAATCGTTTGGGGCAGCGAGAGACATTTGAAACTGTCGAAAATAAGAGGAAACGATGCACATTCGGCTCAATTGAAGTTTATGGAACAGTCCGGACCAACTGGACTGGCCAAATTCAACGTGTAAGCTTGGCTTTTTAACCAATTTAATATTTTATCCAGGCTTGATGGGGTTTCTAAAAGCCCCAGAGGTGTAAATTGTATCCCATCTGAAGTGGGTGAGGTTTGGCTTGTCTGGCCATACAAAAGACTTGTGATTCGTGTCATTTGTCGCCTGCCGCCTCAAACAAAAACTGACCCATATTTATTTACTACATATTTTCAGTCGGAAGTAAGGCTCGAACACACACAGGCACAAATGTATCGCAGCCTGGGTTCGAAGCTTGTTATTTGGCAGCGGTACAAAGTAACCAAGAGCGTTATTTCTTGGCTGGAGAAGCTGGGGAACATTTGCATTTGGTGTTCCAGCAGAGGAAAAACGGTGATGAAGTCGTAGATAAGATGATAATTAGACTGTAAATTGCTGTTGGTCATAGTCAAAAGGCGTCAGTCACCTGTAAACTGGATTTATGTCCCCCCCCCCTCTTAAAAATCCCACACTAACCAAATTATTAGCTATGATATCTAATGCAGATTTGAGTTGTTGTTTTTGTTTTTTTATGTGGAGAAGCTGGTAAAAATATTTTTTTGGCTGCATTCACCGTCTGCATCCCTTTAAATGACCTTTTAACTGGAGGAAGGGGTCCTCATTTGGACTTTTCCCCCATTAGTCCAGGACGGATGTGGACTGTTTGGGATTTAAAGCCACATAGGAAGGAAGAGGGATCAACGGGTTGAGGAGAGAAACTGGACGGATACCTGCCAAGAATTTAGCATTTAGTAGTTAAAGGGATAAATGCACTCAAACTTCATTTAGCCACTGTTGTGCCTGCAGAAAGTCTTTGTGGGATGACAGAAATATTTGTGTTATGAAATGAATAACCAGTGCATAATAGGGACAATGCTTTGCAGACAAATGATGGTTTAATATGCATTTGCATAAAGCATGATGTTGTGTTTCATTTTGGTCCTAATTGAGCCTTTATTTCTTCTCTATTTTCCAGGGCTAGCGCCAGGCTGACAATGTTATTGGAGAAATTGACTCTGCTCTGGCAGTCTCTTCCGTGTTAATGTAATGGAAAGGCGCTTTGGTCACCCCCGTTAGCATCTGAAATGCATCAGCGGAAATATATCGGTAACTCTCATGGCTAATTGTATCAAGCAGTGGTTTAAGTTTGCCAGTGGATGCACTCAGGAGTCGGGTGCCCTGCCATGCCCAGCGCCATGCTAAAGCAACACACTCATAATAACAAGGAGGACTCAGCTCAACCAATGGGAATGCTGTGGAAAAAGTTGGTGGAAAATCTATGGTTTGAGCCTCAATTTTAACTTCCCATTTTATTTTGACCTAGATATTCTTAAGCACATCATAGCTGGGCTGCAGTGTTTGCCATCACTGCTCTCATCCTTTTTCAACTTTCATAAAAGAGTTGCACTCTGGCTTTTTAACATAAATACAGAGGACATCTTAACCACATTTTGCTTTCTGAGAGGCACATTTGGAGGCAGCATAATGGATGTTCCAATCTACAGCTGGCTTTTGTTGGAGTTGAAAATATGAGGGGCAGAATGATGGGACCCTTATGAAGAGGAAAAGGTGGAACAGCAGCACCAGATCAAAATGGCCCAAACCAGTTTGCTGCAGGGGAAGCGCTTTTACTGCCGGGAGTGGGTCTTCCATAAGATCCAGCATTGCCTCCAGGAGAAGACCAACAGCCTTACTGGAGTGAACAGCACTCTCAGCAAACAGCCCCCACTGGTGCCCAGTGGGGGTGCATCCAATCCTGGCAGCTTGACAGCAGGGTCTGCAAAGGGAGGTACATCCTGGGGGGTGTTGCTGGTGGGGGGACCAGGCAGTGGCAAGACTGCACTGTGTACAGAGCTCTTGTGGCCCACTTCAGCCCAGGGCAACCACCGGGGTCTGCATCAGCAGAGCTTGGCTTTCCACTTCTGCCGGGCGGACGATTCAGACACGCTGTGTGTTGGAGGGTTCATTCGAGGTCTGGTGGCGCAGATCTGCCACGGTGGGCTGGTGCCAGGATATGAGGAGAAAGTGCGCGACCCAGCTGTGCAGAGCACTCTGCAGCCTGGTGAATGTGAGCGGAACCCCACCGAGGCTTTTAAAAGGTAAAGAAAAAAAATCCTAATCTTTCATTTTTTTGCTTTATGACGACTACATCTGCATATTCCACTTATTATCACAATTTAAGAAGAGATGTAGGATCAGGAAGGGGATAAAATCAATGAATTAGTCAGCTGTATTGTGCAAATGAAAACATAATGTTTTACTCAATGCGACGTGCATATGTGTGATTTGATGCATGCGTTTCCCTCATGATACTGTAGATGTAGGAATTTGGTTTGACTAGAATGTAAAATGTAAATGAGTGGCCAGCCCCTCCCCCTGCTTTTCCCTCTCCACCTCCTGACCCTGATGCACCCCTCCCCCCTTTTTTACTGCTCACACTCCCCGCATAGCTCTGCCTCAACAGCCTCTGGACGTATTTGATGTCATGGTTTTGTTGGTTTTCCCCCCTGGTGTGGCATGCTTCGCTAGGCTGTTCCTGTTAGGGTTCTGACTCAAGAAAGGTCAGATATTTTTAAGTTTTCTGCCAAGCTCAGGTCGCCGGAGACTCACGAGGAAAGAGCTCTGAACCCAGACTGACTCATTGGCTGACCTGAGTGGCTACGCTGCTGAACGATGAAGTGCACGTGTGAAACTGAAGTACAGTAGGTTTGTGGACCTAGAGCGCCCTGCCCAGGCATGTAACATGATCAAGATAGACTGTTATTGTAAGCAGAGGCTTTAAAAGGAGCTGCGTGTGAGTGTGTGCGTGTGCGTGCATGTGTGTGTGTGTGTGTGTGTGTGTGTGAGAGAGAGAGAGTGTGTGTTTATGCGTGTGTGTGTGTGTGTGTGGGTTACTTGCAGGACTTGTGTACATAGTGTAGGTCAGGCAGTCAATGCAACACTGGCTGGAATGCAGCATTGAACACACACACACACCTCTTGTCTGGCCATCTGGTGGCGCTTATTGCACCATGTCAACATCACACACAGGGAAAAAGTAGGTCAAACGTTCAGCAAGGTAAATCATTTTTAAATACTCAACCGCTCGACCCACGTTTTTTTTTTTTACTACTCTTTCCAAGGATGTGAGCAATCTTGTCATCTGCTCGTAATCATGCAGACACTACCGATGAGTTTGGCTGCAGTTGAGCCTCTCAGATAAAAGGCAGGTTATCGAAGCGACATAACAGAGATCAAATCCAGCAGAGGAGGACTTTTCACTCGGCTCAGCTCTGTGTGCAGATGTTGCAGAGTCACATTTGTGTCTGTTTGGCTCCCATGAAGCAAATATTCTGCACCCCAATGCACGTGTCTGGAGATAACGGAGACCCGAGGCTTATCATTAGCACCCGTTTGTTGGTCAACTCAATAAGTACTTTATTGAATTGTAATCTCCATCTGAGGTGTAAAGACATCATAAGATCCTCAGTTTGAAGCCAGTTTGTTTGTCTCTACCTGCTGGTGGCATTTAAAACACGGCAAAAACCAAAGGATGTAAAACTTGAATATTACGCTGACATTATAAGTTCCGAATTCACACGAGTGATAAAAATGAACAGAGGGTCCTGTAAGTTATTAAAGCTTGTACTTTACTCAGTAAAAGTGCTTGTTAAACACAACTTCTGGGCAGCTTTTAATCTCGCTCCCCGCGGCTGTGATTTTTAAATGTCGACCACTGAGTGAAGGCGAAAGACCTCGCCAAATTCTTTAGCCTAGTCAAAGACAAACAATTGTGTTTGTTTTTTGTAATCACCAGTTGTGTGTTAATACACTGAAACTGGTTCAAACATGGGTTAACGTCCCATCTGCACCGCAAGCTTGTTACCTCTTCTTCTGTCTCTTATTGTTATTTCAATCAACAAACTCTACCGTTTTTAACCGTTCCTCGTGACTCTGTTATCGTTTCACGTCAGCGTGCACACCAGATGTACAGACCTCGCATTCCTATCCATTATATCGAATGGTGTTTTGACTGTTTCCTCCATCCTAATTTAAATTCATAACACACAGTATCAGCTCCTCTCAGTACATTTATATGCATGATTTAACTTTGATTCTAATCCAATTATTTTCCCCATTAAATGTCAAATAAGGGAGCTGTTTTTTCTGAATGTGAATGCACGGACTGTGTCAACATGAGAGAATGTTAAAGGCTTTATAAACGTAGGCTGTATTGGAGGGATTTATATTTATAACCGAGTGCCACGGAATACAGTCGCTCAGTGGATGGCTCATCTCTCACTGCTCACTTTGCTGTTCTTATTCTTGACTCTTGCTCAGACAATATACTGTATTTGATAAGTGGGAAAACTACGTTCATACTTACTGCCGGCTCCGGCATCTGAAGGGTTTGGATCAGGTTTCATTGTGCAAGGACTTATTAATAATATCTAAGTTTTTTTTTCTGCCGAAGATGAAACCAAAGCAGATTCCTCTTTATCTTATTACATTTGTCTGTGTTAGTTGTATCAAAGGCCATGGCCATGTTTTGACTGGAGTTCTCCGTTTGAATGAATCTGGCTGTTGTAAGCAGTCCTTACTTTCTCCTTTCATGAAGAACTTTCCTCAAATAGCTGGAATTAAATCAGTCATGTGGGTCACACTAAAGACAAAGGCGTTTTCTTGCTGATCAGGCAGTCTGTTTTCAGTCTAGGTGCGACTTAATGGGATCTGTTGTTGGGCCGTTCTCTTCTGAGTTGGCTTGAATTGCAGCTGGACATGTTTCTTCGTAAAGGGCACACATTTCAGAAATGATGAATGAGCATGGCTGGAGTTTGTGAATAAGATCTGAAGTTTCTTGGCAGTGTTTTTTTCCCTCAGCTTGTCGGCTGGAGAAATCGACTCTGCAGCTTGGACATTTTCTGCAACATAGCAAAAATGCAGCTGTCTGGCAGCAATATCACACTTTTTTATTAAATAAGATAATGCATGGTGATTGTAAACGACTGTTGGCATAAATCAAAAGGATAAATCTGATCTGGTAAAATGTCCCCCAGTGAGTGGTGTTTTTTTTCCAGACTTGTCGTTGTACACTCGGGCATGAACGGCTTACTGCTGTGCATTCAAGCCACTCATTGTCTCCGGCTAAGCTAGGAAATTGTGAGGTGCAGCAGTAGAGATAAACAAATGTGAAGATGTTTGAATGGATGTCTCGACATATTGTACTTCCTAATTGTTAGCCAAAAGAGAGAAACATTTTTTTCTTTTTTGCCTCCGGAAACGAGTGGCAAGCATTCATTCTAGCTGTGGAGCTCAATGAGAATGTGCATGTCGTCTGTCTCTTTGTATTATTTTGAACATCAGCCAAAGCTGATCACATTTCCACCTCATGTAACATCAACCTAATAAAAGCGTCTCGTTATAATTCAATGATGGCAGGAAGGCGGGGGCTAAGGAGTCGTGTGGGTTTTCCTTGTTGACTTTTCAAATGCACATTGGGCGGCCCTTCTTATTGGGGTTAAGGGACTTGAGGAGAAAATGAAAGCTCTCCGTGCCTTTCATGTGGTGCACGGCTGTGGAAAACTCCCTACAGATTAGGGCCACATTTAAAAAACAAAAAAAAGTATCCCAACGTGACACATCAACTTCAGTGGAGCAGATGAGAAAGAAACGGCAGCACTGTTTGGGGCTGCAGAGATGACTCAGCAATCTGGAGCCGGCCTCTCTCTCGCTCTCTCCCTCTGCACTGTGGTTAATGGTTTGTGCTTGTATGTGTGAGTCTGCATGCGTGTGTGGACATACATGACTCCACGACGTCGATTTTCAGTTACCTAATCAACCAAACTCCTGCCTTAGCGGTGATGCTGAAGGTTTACATGGACAAGGGAGCACCATGACCTTTGGAAATGTGAAAACTCGAACTGCAAGTTAATCAGAGTTTGCTGAAGTACATGCAGCTTCCTTTGCAAAACAGATCTGGGCCTCAAAAGGCGTCAAATATTTGCAGAGAGTTGCAAACGCTCCAACTGTGAAAGTCCAAAACAAACAAACCAAGAGTCACGCTCACTTCAGCCAGGTGTGATGAATTGTGAAAGTCTGTTGATTTTTAGCACTTCCTGTCCTTTTACACATACTGCACGTATTATGTCATTGTCTGCACGTGCAACCGTGCAATACATCACAGATAAGAGCAGAGGCGATCCTCTTTGGAAGCACAATGAAGCTGCTCTATCCTGTTCTTGGAAATCTGGATAAGCAGTATACTGTAAGAGATCAGGTCTCAGCTGGCATGGGCGACATTGGCTCTGAACTGTCCAAGTCTTAAAGCGCGTGTCTCTAAATCTCAAGCAGGAGGTTTTTGTGCTCATTGTGGCCAAAAACAACTGCATTTGTGCTATTCTTGGGTAAATTGCGGTAATATTTGCAAGAGTGCAGGGGAAAACATAACTCATAGATAATCATAGAAACCCACAATGTATTATAAATTCCAGTAAAAATAATCTAGGAAATTTTTGGTACAACTGTTGTCCAGTTAATCATAAAGCAATTCAAGTTAAAAAATAACTGCCCACATCTCTTCATGTTTTCTAATGCACAGTGCTGGTAAAATATAACATAATTAGAGCTATTTTCAGTTGGTAGATATATGAAATTCAATTCCACTTGCTTTCTTTCGACAGCGGTTACCTGAGCGTTTGTTGTTATATTAGCAAGATTAATGTGAGCGCTTGGTGATCTTTCCAGTCAGTGTCAGCACAACCCAAGGCATTGATGTATTGAGGTACACGTTGCCCTGAATTCAGTCTGGGAAGTTTTTACTCCCCAACACATCATTTTCTAGTTTGGCTCAATTTAATAATCTGAGAATGACATTTGTTGAGTTCATAATAATGCCTCTGAATTTGATTATTTGACCTGGCTTCATTTGGCAACCACTAAAATTAAGAGGCGTTCTTATTACGTGTCAAGTTTTTGCATGAAATATTTGCGAGGTTCCACAAAATGCAATGGATGGTTAAATTTGCACAAATAATTTCCATTACAATGAGTGTTAATGCACGGGCACGCACGGACAGATGGACTTGTGTCCTTCTGTGAAAGCTGGACAAAGCAGAACAGAGTGCCGGGTCTCTCGCAGTGCTGTTGAAGAGAGACAGGGGAGGGGGTAGGAAAGGATGAAATTTCAGAATCCTCTGACTGTATTGATAGCTGGCCAGGAATGCACACCTTGTCTGGGCTGAGAAGAGCTTCGGGGATTTGGAATAGATTTCTGTGGCGTGTGAGTTGACCAGAAAGGATTTTAGGAGTTAACACATGTCGTTGATGTGAATGAATCACTTTTTTGTAGCATGGCTTCATTGAGCTTTCTTGACTTTTAGCAACTTCCTACAAGTAAACCTCTCAGGTGTTTTACTCGCGAGGCACAAGATAATTGAAGTTATGCAAGGTCAGGAAATAGATAGTTCGATTTCTAATGGAGGACACTTACAGATGGCCCTTGGTTTCAGGCTCGGTAAAAACAATGTGATTACTGTATCCAGTCCCATGACTCCAAAACAACATAAGACTGGCGTAGTCAAAAACTAATCAAAGGCCACGAGCAATTAGATTTTTATCCATAATGTCACATTAGCATGGGTAGATTTGGGATATTTGTGTGTGTAATACAATTACATTTGACTCACACTTACTTTTCACTCACCCCTTAACCAAGCTTAGTCCTGAACGCTGTCTCCCAGACAGCTGGAGGCATCTGTCTGCTTGTGATCCTGGTTAAAATTGATTGGGCACATCCATTAAGCTGTGATCAAATTCTATCTTTGTTGAGCAGCCCAACGTATTGTTTTGTGTCATGTGGTAGCTTGTAGCTTGGAAATGATTTGGGCAGTCTTGCTGAAAGTGTCAACACAGTGTCAACAGGATTGTTGCTGCATAACTCTCACTGAGATAGGAAATGTGGGCTTCATAGTTTCGTTCCAGCAGAGCTTTATAAACTATAGTTAATCACTTTATAAGTTTTTAATTAACTGGGATTGTGAGTTTAATCAATTTTGATCAAGCAATGTATATAATTGATAGGTTGCTAATTGTTCCTCCTATATAATAAGCTGTGAGCACAAAGGAATATAACTACATGATTGGTGGTTACATAAATAGTTTTTCTCCCTAGTACCCACTCTGCATCAAAGTACATTTGCAAGATGCTTGACAGCCTCACAAACTTATGCTCTCCTTATTTTTCACATTGTCTAATGAAGCCTCAAAATTGGCGTTTGCGTCCAATCAGACGAGGCTCAAGTGAGAGAATGCCATATTGAGTGGAAATTAGAGCATATGGCAGATAAAATGGAAAGAATGCCCTTAATGTGCCTGTTCCACCGCCATTTGGAGAATTTGCTCTCAGCATAAGTCACTCATATTGTCCTCATCAGCATGATTGTTCTGAACAAGATGATTGCGGTGGTGTTATGCATAATGTATCAATGGCAGAGGAATGAGAGGAAAGACACAGCAGGATGGTCCTCTCTTTCTCTTTCTGAATCAGGCAATACATGAGTCAGCTGTTCGGCCCTTTGCTGCTAAGCCCTCCTGACTATGCAAAGACGCTGAGCAGGCTCCCCTTAAATTGACTTCATGCTAAATGAAGAGATGGGGATTCTCGTAATGAGGAGGCCTCTCTGGTTTTCCACCAATCACAGTGGAAATTCTTTGTCAGGATCAATTTGAATGTTGATCTGTCTGCAGCTGAAAGTTCTACTGACCTATTTACTGTTCTGTCATTAAAGATGCCACGTTGAGTTTTCTTGTGAACAAACACCAAAACATAGTGTGTGTATCCTTGATTCTAACAAACATTGCATTTCCAACCTTGTAAACTGTAAAAAAAACAAAACAAAAAACTTGCATTGCCGACACCCATGTTTGTTTTGGCAAGTGTTCTTCTTCGTTTACTTTATTACCTCGTTACTTTTTATGGTGTGTAACTGCGACCTAGTGACTGTTGTTAATGTGGAATTGTGTGAAATAGCTGTTTCTCAGTGCCGGTTGTATCGGTGTTCATAGTCTGTCTGAGTTTTGGGTTAAATAACCAGTTTGATTTACCCACACTGCAGGAAATTAGACATGGAAGATGAACTAGCAATGGATGAGGTGCATCTTATTTTAGTAAACCTCCCAGAAACATTGAATGCAGGGGCTAAATTACCTTAAGTAGCATCATTGATAAATATGTGCTAAATGTGTGTGTTGTGTGCTCAAATTTGTGGATTAATCATTATGTAAGAATTCACTTGTCCTCCACATGACCTAACTTTTCGTTGTTGGTCATGTTTTGTTCTTTTAGAGAAACGAATACAATAAAATGACCTGCGTAACATTGCCATCAGTGGCTCAAACTTTTACATTTTATTTTAGCCACTGATTTCTCGAGGGTCTTCGGTATACTGGTCAGTGTGTGCGATGCGCTGAGGGTATGTAGCTTTGATTTCATGTGCATGCTCTGTAAAACAAGTTGTGTAAATTTGTATGATGTTGGCTTGGTTCCCAGCGCTGCTCTGTCCTCCCCGACATCTTCACTAAACCTCACCGTGAAAGGTTCATTTTGCACTCCGCAGTGGGAACGGCGGTGGCCGCGGTCGCGAACGCAGCACGACAGATGGCGGGTGCATTAGATGCATATCAGGCCACCCCACCGCCACCACTTTGTTTTCTCCTTGTCTGTAATAGTAGTTGGCATCGACTCGGGCATATGTTCAGGACTTGAGCGAGAACCAAAATAGTTGAGACTGAGGTCCAACACCACAGTGTGTGGCTAAATAACTTTTAATTCATTGGCACAGGTATGCTGCTGGAAAATGAACTCAGCTTTTCCCGCTCTGGATTTCTGCGCCTGCCACATATCCCACAGAGTTTTTGTCTGTAGCGCTTGTCTTTTGACTGTTGACACTCTGAAAGTAGCTGAATTGTGAGAGAAGAATGGCTCTTTGTTTTGCCTGCTTGCTGTCACTGTGGATTTGATTGTTTCAGTAGGCAACATGGCCACATGCGCGCACACACACACACACACACACTCACACTCACACACACTCACACAGCCTGGTGGATGGACATTCCTTTTGGCTAGCCTCCCAGATGGTGCTGCAGGTTTAGCGTGGGCTGCGACCATCAGAGATTGGCTGTGTCTCTGAAAGACCGAATGACGTCAGTTGAACTTGCAGGTTAAATCACGACTTTTCTCATGGGAGTTTGAATTGCTGGAGAAAAGATTGCTTACAAGACCGTCCTTAAATTTGGTAAAAATGTGATGATGTGAATGTTCCCTTTAAAGTCTTTCAACATAGAAGAGTGGCCAATTTTGCCACACGTTTTTGAAATAGTTGAGTTTTACTTGCAGCATTTCACAGCCCTGAAGTGAAATAATTTTATGGCCTTCTTTTTGTGTCCTAGAACTTTGCCTGTAAAAAGTTCAGACCTTCAATGTTGCAACTCATTTTGCTTTGTGCTTAAAGATAATGAACTTGGGGTAATATTTAAGCATAAAATAGTGGATGTTTAAAAGGGAATGTCTTTGGGCTCATACGGTTAGTGACAGGCTGTTGAGCATCCAAAGAGAGCCTCATTAAAACTGTATTTTAGTGTTTTATGACAATACTTACAGGGAGTGTCAACTCCATTAAGAATGAGAGGTAGTTAGACGCACAACATCATCTGGGAGGACACTAACATTTTATTTTTTACCTCCACCACTAGCATTTGTCTGTTTTGTCAAAAAATATGTCTAAAAAAAGTAAGATTTCAGTGACATTTTACAGATCCTGTACGGGAGCGGTAGCTGGGACAAATATCTTATGAAGTAACACTGTTGGCAGAACAAAACAATAAAGATAATTTGCATGTCATTTGGTTTTAGTACACATTTATGTGTGAAGTATGCATGGCTTTGTTTAAAGGTTAATGCAGCATTTAAACCATCGAGTGATGATGTGTTTGTTTTATCACTGAATGCCAAAAGGCAGCTTTTATTGGTTCGTAAGCAGATATGGGTGAGATTGGTTGAGATTTTCTTTGTGTAGCTCCTAGTCAGATTTTTGGGACAAAAATGAGCCATTTAATGATGACAACCTCTGCAATGGATGTTTTCGTGTGCTCAAATCATCTGCAGTGGGCCAGTTAATGGATACAAATTGGACTGGATAGAGATGTATTTAAACGCCTACACTTTCCTCAATTGCGGCTGAGGTAGGATTGGTATGACTCAAGAAAATCGCCCTGTTCTTTCGCGTGCCTATGTGGTGTTCCAGTGAGTCTAGTTGTGTATTTGAATCGCACTTTGTTTTAAGCAGCATTTTAGCAGCGTTTAAAGTCACTGCAGGAAGCAAAATGTATTCTAGTTGGTACAGCATACGTGAAATTAACTCAACCAATGAGGAAATTTCTGCCTTCAGATCTGAAAAACACAATCAGATGCAGCTGGTATCATGAAAACCTGACAGATTTTCTCACTCTTCCACCCTCAGATGTGTCCTCCTTCCCCTCCTGAGTGTGAAGCCTCCTCAGCAGGCTCTCTTCCTTCTGGTGGACTCCATTGACGAAGGCTGTCAGCTGGGTGAGGGTGAGCAACGATCCACCCTTGGCTCTCCGAGGACCATCGCTGAGCTCCTGGCCAGTCACCATGACTTCCTGCCTCCCTGGCTGCTGCTCATCTGCTCTGCACGCAGGCAGAATAAAGCCATCACCAAACTGTTCACAGGTAAATATTTTCACTTTGTGCTGGAGCAAATTCCATTGTTGGTGCTAAGTAAGGTCATCATTCTCTAAGCTGAAGCTATAATTTCCCTAATGTTGCGAGGTGCAGTGTAGTCCTTTTGTGTGTCATTGTCAAAGTAACTGTTACCCCCTAATATAGAGACAGTATGATACATGAGGCTATATTTGTGCTTGTCTGTAATGCTCCGATGCTTGTTTCCTTTCAATAGAAACAATTTTGCTGTCTTAATATGATAAATTTCACTGGAACGCACTGTTAGAAACAGCCTGCGGTATTGGTCCCTTTTCTGCCACAGTTGCTCCAACACTGCAAACAAAAGGTTTTCCAACAGCACAACATGCCCAAAAAGATTAGGGTCACTGCTGCAGAGCTCCCAAAATATTGCAATGCTTCCTCGGTGTGCACTGACATACCAAACTAGCTGCTATTATCTTCTTGTCAGGCCGCCAGCCTACTCGGTGGTGATGAGCTGGCATATAACATTAATCGAGGAGCTGTCTGTGTCTGTGTGGGAGGAAGGCTCCTTCGCTGTCACTGTTGTGTGTTCCTGTCTACCTTTCCAAAACCATGAAATGTGGTAGCTCCTCGTGCCCCCGGCTCGTCTTTTAAGCCATTACGTAATATTTCAGTCTCAGCAGTTGTTTTTATGCCTCTCCTCACCAATGGGATGCATGAAGTCACATTGTTTGCCTCACTGTCAATATAGTTTGATGGTCTTCCTTTTCTCATCGTCACCACATAAATGAATTATCAGGTGCTCGTGTTGGCACTGTTGGCTTGACGCTCATTATTTGTCTTTTGGTTTCTTTCTAAAATTCATAACAAATTACAGATTTTATGTATCGCCTTTTTCTCGTGGGTTTGTTGGCCTCCACTTACATAATATTTGACTATAGCTTACTGTAAACAACGTTATCTCGCAGTACCATACCTTTACACCTTACAGCACATCTTAATGGAGACGTGATGATTCTTGGCAGTTTTACAAGCATTTGGCACGCAGCACATGGTAGTTGCAGACTTTGGTAGACAGTATTCATTAGATTGCCACAATGTTTTTTTTCAGTTATGCTTTGAGTCTGAATCTGAGTCTGAAAAAGGGGGGTTATTATTAGATTTCTCTGTTTTATATTTCATTAGGGCCTATTTTGAAGTTGTTCCTTTGCTTGACTCTGCACAGAAAAATACTGATCCATTTCTGTCCTTCCCAATGTAACTCACTAGCCTTGTAGTTGCCAGGTGTACATCATAATGACGACTCAAAAACAAGCTTTTCAGTCATTATCTAAGGTATGGGTTTGTCTAAATGTAAAATTGAACAAAAACAACAATGCAGTCTGAATCCTTTTAAGACACTAAGGCATAGTTGTCAGCACATTGAGGAAAACAACAATATCTGAACATTTCTAGTCAGAACACGGAGTAGAACCTTAGCAAAATTTTGAGGACAATCTGTGTGTCTGCTTCTAAGCTGTAGGTGGCTGAATCAAGGCTGTCTCAAAATATTTCCATTTATTCATTGTTGGTTGTTATAATTTCGCCTTAATACTGTATTATGTGGTGAATTTTTATTTTTGGCATTATGTTTTGCTGCTACCATGAGTTCAGGGCTTCAGGAAAGCAAATGGTGTCAGTTGGTTGCTTGGTTAATGAGTTTCAAGTAGTTAATGAGCCTTTTTGGGATTAATGAGCCACATGGGTTGTAGCGGGCCGCTAGCAGGGATTTTAACACTTATTCCTCTTTTAATCAGCTGTCATTTGTGTAAACAATGTTAAATTACCAAAATGATCAATAATAATATAATAATAATTTCTCTCTTAGTTGGTTACGATAGTAGTGTAAGTGCGGTTAAGATTTGTGGAATACTGATCAAACTGGGTTCATGTTTCTGGAGTCAGCTTGAGGCTTCCGGAGACTTTTGTGGATGTTGTCAAATTCAATAAACCAATGTTAATGTAGATGCCCACTTACTCAGCAACGTACCCGCCCACTCTGTAACCACAAACATCAAAGCTTAAACGTAGGTGCCAGCAGTATTGCAGGTTGATGGGAGCGTCCGCAAGCATTGTCCGAGACCTTGAGAGAACACAGCTAGAGAGGAACTCCAATATGTGCTACATTTAGATCCATGTCCTGCTTTATTTAATGTATGAGGTGTTTACGTTTGGCACTAACCTGAACATGCAAATTATCTCATTGTGTATGAGTGACAGTGGACTCGAAATACAAATTGATGTTCAACAGCCCAGGAATGCTTTGGAAAATAATTGTCCCCTTGAGGACAGCCAAATGAACACATTATTAGATTTTGAAAACTTTTTAGTCTAATTTTTGCTGTGTTGCTGTGTTTATTTGAACATACAGGTCTACGTGTAATGCTGGATGCAGGGTTCCACCACATTTAATCACACTGATGTGCACTTCATTGCTGTTGCAGACCTCCCGCTTTGGCATTTCTCTTTTTTTGACGCTTTCAGCAGCAACTTTGTTTTGTCTGGTTTCAGTCTTCCGCCTTCATTGGAGCACTAGAAATTCTTCCACAAGACCTGCTTCTGTTTCTGGCACACACACACGTGTACAACACACACACGCGCTCATAGACACACACACGCTTACCGTGTGCACAGTTAGCTTGTGCAACTTATTATGATAGCAGTGTGAATACTCCTTATTCATGCACCAGTGGAACATAAATAGACCAAAGGATGTCAGAGTATCAAATTGAGGCCAAGTGTCCCCTAAAAATACAACTTGGAGATGGCAGTGACCTGCCAAAGAGTCCACTTTCATGCTCTGTGCAAAGCCAATTCTATTTTGTACAACCAGCCTATTCTGTCTGGGGTGGAGGTTGTGTGGGTTTCCCATTATACTCTGGTCTGCGGCCATGGGAACATTGTGGTTCTGTGAATATAATGTTGATAAAGTTTGAGGAATTACTTTTTACCAGAAGGTCAATTTGCAGAAGAGTGCTGGAATAGATGTCTGGTTCTTTGCTGCGTTGAATTGTGAAAGATATTTGTGAGATTTGTCACAAACTGGAGAATATCTTCTGCCTTTGATGCGATTAATCTACTCGATGATGTGCCTTATTTGCAATGCCCTTATTGGAGGGGATTTTTGAAATTTTCCCCACGAGCAAAACTATGAATTCCTTTTTCCTTGCTCAACTGTTATTCCTTGTGTCTGTCTCAGAGTGGAATGTGCTTTGGGAAGTTTTCAACACCTCAGAGACCGAGCAGGAAGAATGAGGCATTCTGACTTCTCCAGCAAAAAAGCCTCACTCGCATCCGCTTGGCTAATGCCTCACAAACAAAGACTGTTCTGTTTGTGTGGGTGGGTGCAAGAATTTTGTAGAGTATTCCTCTGGCTGACCCCATCACTCCATTTTGATCAAGCCGTAGTCTCTTTCTGTCATCTTGGGCACTACTGTAGGTACTGCTTATTCACAAATCAATCTCGAGATGCAAGTAAGCACGGCGCAGCGGTGATGGCATGATTTCATCTTCATCGCTTCCTCTCATAAGTGATGAGGTGAAACTGGAGAGATAAGCTGATCTGTGGCCCAAGTGGCAGCTGAAATTTGCTAAAAAGGCTTCATGGCCCCTGCTTTCTGTACTACTGTAAGGCCATCATCGGGGTAGCGGAGTGGAAACACTTAGGCAGCAATTTGCTATGGGAGCTGGGCAGAATCTGTGCCAATTTAACGAGGCCTACGGCAGAAGGGAGAGTGAGGGAAAGGGGAAAGGGAGGGCAGGGTAGTGGTGGGGATGGGGGGTTGGGAGTTTAAATACTATCAGTAAATGTATATTTTCTTCTCATTTTTACCACTCCCTCTGATCACTTGTAATCACAGGACAAGGCTCTAATTTTTATACGTCAGGTACCTTTACTTGCTTCCACGGCAATGGTTTATTATATTATAGGGGGACTGATTAAATTTTTTTGTGTTGAACAAGTCAAAGTTTCCCATGTATGAAGTACATTATGCACAGATGCTCTCCTAGGGAATGAAGGGAATACCGCATGTGATTCATGTGGTGATTTCATAATAGCACGCATTCTCAAATATTTTTTGAAAAGGGATGGACATTTTTGCAGTAGAGAGAAAATTCTCTTCCCCCTGGTATCTTGTACAACGAGCCTTATTGCCTACATTCCTGTGACAGAAATGCTAGAAAAATATAGAAACAGGTTAAATATAGAGTCGTATGCTTTTGGTGAGACTGACAATAATGGGAGCAAGTAGAGCATACAGTATTTGGTACTCAAATCCCTCCTCCATTTTCTGAAGCATCTCTTGCTTTATCTATGTATACACCAAGAAGCAGATAACAATGATACTGGCCTAGTTTAAATGAAACGCTAAACAAAATCTGATGCAGGCTGTACTTAGGGTTTTGAGAGAGAAGCCAACATGAGCGAGGGATGAGGAAGGATGGAGAAGGCATGGATTTGTCAACTGCAATGCCAATAGTTATAATAACATAGTATCAGTGTGCGACTGGAGCCTTGAAAGATAATAGCTCCCTTAAACACCACATTCCTGCAGTGCAGTGCCATAGCAACTTCAATTAGATTGATATTTGCTATGATAAAATGCATTATTATTATTATTCACCTTCATTTTCTGGTCACAATGTATACTTGGCGAGCCAAAAGTTAGGCAAATAGCAAGACCTAGACACCTCCCCACACACATACATGCACACACACATAAGCCCCTCTTAGTTATGAATCACAGCTGTAATTAAAATGGTTATATTTCTGGCTGTGTGTGTGGAATGTTACAGGAGAGTGTGGCCACTTTAAGGAGACAGTCATCCTGTGAGGCATTTTGATGGGGGGTTGACTCATTTCCTCGCTAAGATGACACACAAGCTCACGTTCCTTCGAGTTCTACCCAAGAGTAATCACTGGTTTGCTTGCATACCCCTCAGTTTATTAGATAAGTCATTATGAATTCCACAGCCATTGTATAATAAATGCTACACTTTCAGGAAATTATGTGGCTCTGGGGTGGGCCCATGTTTTTGTTTCCTGCTCCTGCACCTCTTTGGAGAGTGGGCAGCCCACCCCACCAAGGACATGAACCACATCTTCCACCTCTGCTCTGGCTGTGAATGGTGCTTTCTTTACCCACCGGCAAAGAGACAGAACTGATTTACCACAAATGAAAATAACAGTCCTGACATGGACGCTCTCCTCTGCTCTCCTCTCCTCAGTTCCTCATTCACAGCTCAGACTGGTCCTATGTCCAGAGGCCTTGGAGAACCTTAGCGGCCACAGGACATGGCGATTCCTTTGTAAAAGGTCAACAAAACTCTTAAACACCTCCCTGCTTATGTTTTTTGCAGACAACTCTTTTTGGTCAAATTTGAGAAGTCAGTGGAGGAACCGTTAGATATCTTGGCCCACTGACAACACAAACACAGTTGTAAAGCTGTGAGGACAGTTTATTTCTTCTGGGCTGTGGAATGCTCCCTGAAGAGAGACAAAGATGGCTCTGCAGACTCTGTACTAAACGACATTTTGTGGACTAATAGTTGGAGGGTTTGGTAAGAGTGAGACTACAGAACCAATAGGAGGTTAAACTTAAATGCAATTTTTATGATGAATCAGAAGCTGTACAAATAACAGAATGGAATAATGGAATGAGTTCCCAGATGCCATTGAAGCAGAAAATATTAAAACTATAAAACTTATAAATTGCAAACAATTCCAACATATTTTGAGCTTGCCATGGCCTTCAAGGGTGAGTAACCCTCTAAACTACACAACACTAAACCGAAGAGCCTCCATGAGAGCCACCTCTGACAAAGTCCTCCTCTCAACACAGCCTGGACACACTCTGTCCATTCACTATTTTTTGAGTTTATAACATTGTCTCTGTCTCACGGGTAACACTAGCAAGGACACCATTTTTCATAAGCACCCATCTTAAAAATGGATTATACAGACATGCTGAATTGTGTTCATATTCATGTATGCACCGTTGTCTGTGAGGCTGCATGCTGAGCCTCACTTTGGATGAGCTGAAGACCGTAATCCTTGCTGAATACTGTAATTTACCACCATGCAGTCTCACAGCCAGGCAAATTACAGGTCTGCTGCGTCTGTATCTATAACACCTTGGTGCTGCACCGCAGTAACATGATTCTAAACATTGAGGAGGAACCTGCTGGCCTTTCCCTGTGAGGTGATGCCCTTTGGTATTTGGCATGCCCCTGCTGAAGTTTTATAGACTTGAGATTTTTATTATTATTCCTTTCAAGGCTGCACTACAGACTAAGACTTGTCAGTTTTTGTTTTAATTGAAGGGTGTTTATAATTTGGTCTTAATTTGACTTTAGGAGAAATAAATGCAGTGGAATTCTTTGCGTGTTTTTAGCTGGTTTTGCTGCAGGGGTAGAGGCCTCTAAGACTGAGACCGGGGTTTTTATCCCACATTGCCACTTGACGTGCATGCCGAGGATGACATCGCAAGTACCTGATTCCACCTTACCTTGTCTGGACATTCCCCTCTGAAACCAAAATCGTTCCATACCTTCCTGCTGCTGCATGTTTATATCAAATAATGGGTTGTTTGACTTGATGCCTAATAAAATATGAGTACTTTCTTGTGCAGGTGAATGGAAGTATTTGCCAGTAGGGTTAAATGAGGTCACTGGGAGGTCATCAAGTGTAATGATGAATGAAAACAAGGAGAGAAATTGAGGAAATGTGATCTTCTTTGGTACAGGAATTTGCAGGCCTATGAGGTATCATCACTACCTCAAAGACCAAAACCTGGCGTAAATATTAACACCCATCTACAGTATGATAAGTATTAGGATATTAAGGTGATTGGGCTGGGCCTTGTTTGTTTTCTTTGAATTCTCAACACATGACAGCTTTTGTTGTCAAATGAGAAATAATACAACTTGTAGCATTTCAATGTTTTTTCTAACAATCTTGAAGGCTGACATACTCAATTATCAAATATTTGAATATGAAAAATAATCTATGAAAAGTGCATTTAGTCGAGTGTTCACCAATGAGGTTACAGCACAGTAGGTGGCATTAATCACAATTAAACCACAAGAAAGAAGATATAGCAATATGACAGAAAGGAAAACACTAGGCAGCGATGCTCCAAACAAGAAACATTACAAGCATTGTCTGTTTGGGAACATTTCACGCTAAAGCCAAGCCATAACACAGCTGTGTGTCCACCTTACAATAGATTTTAAGTATCAAAACAGCACAGTGTATATGCAATAGCATTTCAGATGCTAACAGGCTGCCAGGTCACATATTAGCTGCTAGGTTACTAACTAAGTGCTACACAACAAACTATCGGCTAAATAGGTTATGTTACTTACATGACTCTTGACTAATGTAGTGTGCTAATCTGCAGAAGTTAGTCAACCTAGCTGACTAAGTGCAGTGGGCTGCCTGGTCGCTAATGCAAACACAGCAGCCAACCTGATGCCATGCAAACCTCTGCAGTCTTTTTCACAGCGACAGAATTCGACCGAGCGTTATCTTGACGGCTAGACCACAACTCTCTATGTTGCCATCTCTACCGTTGGTCGTGTTTATGTATTCCTGGCACGGATGGAAAGTTGTTAGTGCGCCATTGTTCCAGCTCTATTTCTCCATTGGAATTTTTTTCTCTCACTTGGATGAAATTTCCAGTCATCTCTGCAGCTGTGCTCTATCAAGAAGCTCCATCATATATCGTGACAGGTAACTCAGAGTACATATTCATTACTGGGAGCACTGGGTGGAGAGATACTGTATACACATGACCAGGTGCACTGCCTTATGAGTCAATCTCTTGTCACCATCCTCATGAGATCCATTCATCCAGAGCACATCTCAATTACAACTCTTCACTGGTTGGTGGGTAAAAGAAGGCCCTCGGTTTGTCTGCAGTTTTCTCCGTACATCACCAGTTGATGGATGTATTGTTTTTTAGGCAGATGGTTTCTTTGCTCTGACAGTCTGGAGACTGACTTAGCTGTGTTGAATGTATTCTTGTTTACCCACACACGGCACACACACACACACACACACTTTGACAGCCCTGTTCAGTTACTCCACAACAGGTTTGACTGGAAAACCTTTGCATCCTGTTGAAATTCAGCAAGTGGCATGTTTGGGCAAAGGTGTTTTTGTGTGCTTTGCCTCTAAGCACAACATAAATTAATTTTGAGAGCATAATTATGTTAATGTCTCGCTCAGTGATGGTGGACAGTCTGTTAGGAAAATGATTTTGTGTTGTAAATTTTTTATTTCCATTCCTTTATTTGAATTGCTACTCTGTTCGAGTCAGTTCCTCTCTTCAGAGACTAAACATCACACATCACAGGAGTTCTGTTTGCAGACCGTTAGAGCTGACTCCTTCCACATTCTTGTATTTGGGAGGTTAGAGATCTTATGTTTTTGAGCCAGGAACTCTGCAGCTGTCGAACAGACGTTTGTCCACCGCGGGTTTACTGAAGTGCTTAAAGAGAGAACAACAAGGCTTGGGTTTCTGTTTTCTTTTTGGATCCTGTGACTTAAGACGGTGTCTCATGGAGAACGTGCCGAATCTGAGACGCTGCCATTCCGAAATCCCAGTTTGATGAGCTCGGACCCCAACACACGCATGCATACACACACGCCCTGCCTCGTTTGTCATCTGAAAAATTAATCTAGAAGGCAAACAGTCCCTCTTTTGTATGTGGGGGCTCTGTCTCTTGTGGCTGGTATCCAGTTCTGTAACGAGCAGCAGCTGGCTCAGGGGCCTGTACTCAGGAGCTGCATCCCTCACCCTGATGAATGTGTCATTTGTTGCTTGTTTAGCATTCGCTTTGTTCAGGCTCTATACCATCCTCCTAAACTCACACAAATAAATAGCTTATACACAGTATTCTTCTAGTTTGTCTGTGGATCACTTAAAATTGTGCAAAAGAGAGGAAACGGTTTGTTTTGCTGGCTGTATGAAGACGTATTTATACTACAAGAAGAAATGCTACATTAATCTAACATCTGAATCATGCAAATGCTTCTGTAATGAAAATGGAAAAGTTGGAGGTAGAAGCATTTGGAAAAACTTGACGGTGTGAACAATCTTATATATCATAGAGGTTCTGGAATTAAATAATAAAAGTACCTGCAGATTTGTATTGCATACCTTTTTGTTATACAAGGCTGACATCTTTGGAACTTTGTAGTTATCTAAAGTTAATTGTAAAATCTGATGTGGTAAAAGGTAACTGCAGTCATGAGATGAATGTAAAGATACAGGAAGTCCCTCTGTCTAAAGCAGCCACAGCCCTCAGACGCAGGCCTGTTGTCTTTTCTCTGTGAGTTTTAGTTCTTTATCTTCAATTATGGGGCAGTAATAATGCAATGACTTCACAGTTGACGTCCATGCTTTATGAAGTGATGTCTGCAGTGACTCAAGTGGAAATTGTAGGTCATCTTTCACCATGTACACAAAGGAGAGAAAGGGCTTTTTGGCATGTTCAAACTAGACTCCTGCTTGATCCGTTTTTTTTTTCTTTGTCATTCTCTTGCCCCCTAGTATTTCTTTTATCTAGGCAAGCGCTTTATATCATGGTGGCTGCAGTCAAATGCGTGTCTCCTCCCAGCTTTCCCAGACACTTCACTTACATTGTTTTTGCGTCGGTGCCTGTAGAATGTTTGAGAAACTGTTTACCCTAAACTGAAGCACTGAAAGATTTTCCTTTTATTCCCCTGAGGAAATACAATATGGGGGGTAACGCCTCCAGAATTGGCCTGTAATGCACATGCTGTGTTTTGTTTTTTTCTCACAAAATGGGACAAACTGAAATCAAGATGTTTGCTGAAGCCACTGGCCGGGTGAAAATAGTTTTAATAGTATTTTTGGGGGTGTTCTCTGAAGTGGTTTTATCCTTTTTTCCCCCCTCTCATGGCCTCTTCCCCCCTGTCAGTTGGTGAGTTTCCTGTCCCAACTGGAACAATCCCAGAATGTCCAAAGAGGGATCAGGTCCAGAAGGAGTAGGAGGGCCAGGAAAAGTCAGCGACGTCAGAAAGTCACACATGTGGGGAGAAGATCACATCAGTCATGCAGCTTTTACCCATAAAATTGTAAATGAAACTGTTCGACACGCTTGTGCTCGAAAAGCCGAGTTCAACAATAACACGGAGAAGAGAAGGAAAGCTTCTTCTCCAGTTAGTTAGAACCGAAGAGGGGGAAAAAAAGTAAAAACGAGGAGTGAAGAGTGAAAAATCCGATTCTAATAGCACGATAGGCTGAAACTCAATCTCAGGTCTTTATGTTCCTGCTGTAAGACCCACCCACTCAAACCTCAATCTTTCGTCTGGTGTCCTTCTGTTGGATCTTTGATTTCCATTGTACCGATTGGTGTGTATGGCGTGTTTATTTAAAATCTTTTTTTCTTTTTTTTTTATGTGGCTTGTGTGGTTGTTTTATGAACAGGTAGGAGTTGGAGACATTTTCCAGTAGTAAAAAGGATATTTTTGTGGGGAAACATCAAGAGTTAAACAGTATATTCAGCATCTGTAATATGATTGTAATGTAATTTAACGCCAAACTACATAATTGATTGCACCCAAGAGGAAGCCTGTGTGCATGGGAAGTTTGCTGTTTAGCTTTCCAGTATATGTTGAATTGGATCATAAATATGCTTGTTTGCAAAATGTATAAAATGCAGCAATTTAGAGCACGGCCATATCAATTTGGAAGCAGTTTGATAAAAACCTTGGCTGCATTTCCTAAACATACTCCACAGACCCATGAGCTCACTCTACTCTGGCTTTATATGATTTGAAGTACTAGCTTGCTGCTCCAAAGTTGCATGAGTCATCAAAAATATCACTTTACCAGAAGAAAGAAGAGATTTTGATATATAAATAAACTTGCAAAAACAAATCTTTGACATATTTGACATACAGTGACACGAGATAACTTCTTAGTGTGTCTTTGAAGTTTTAGCGAGAGGAGAAGTCGGTGCATTTATTTCTGGAATGCACATTAAGGGCATGTGGGCACATTCAAGTGTTGCCATATCTCATGATAAAAATCTGAAAGGAACTATTTCTTGGATCACAATGCGCTACTTTTTCCAAAGGTCCTGTCAGAATGAGTAGTCTGTCAGTTTTTTTGGGGCGGGGAGGTTTGCAGTGTTGATGGTTTTTAGTTGGTTTCAAAGGCAGCAGCGCTTGAGTGCTTTTACTTGGCCACCTTACTTACTTATTTCCAAGTATCCACCTCTTGTCATGTCTGTGACTCCTCTTGGGATACAGTGGAGCAGCAGTTCATACAGCCAGAACAAAGACAGTGAATAGAAGGTGGAAAATCCACAGTTGCTAAAAGCCATGGCAGTGGCCAAGTGAGTTAGGCTCGCTGATTTTAGCGATGAAATGTTGCAGCATGTTGTTGAGTGATACGACTATGGAGACATTTTCTTTATTATAGGAAAGGTTTTGAGCAGTGCTTCCATTACATTACACCTGAGCCCATCAATGCCCATTCATTCTAGATCTGAATATGTTTTCCTTCACTTTTACATATTCAGCTTGTAATGTTTGTCACAAAATGCTACGTTTGTTTATTTGATAATCAAACTTACGTAACAGCTGTGATTGGAGGTGGTTTGTCCTCTTCTAGGTGTAGTTACCACTGTCCATCTCTGGAATACGATTTCACAGCCTTTCTACCCACACACCAGTCAGATGAACAGAGCACCGCCTCGGGCTTGGTGGTAGTGTGATTCATTGTATGTACGGGGAAAAGTTTTATTATATAAGCACAAAAGTGAAGGGTGAAGTGTTTGCACTCTTTCCAGTGTGCATTCCTTTTCAGGAGATTAACATTAGTCAATGACTAATTTAGGAATCTTAATGCACCTTCAGTCGAATGATGAATGCTACGCAGTGCGTGTTCATTTTCTCAGGTTAGTGTTGGAACAAGTACTTGAATCCTCTTTTAAAAAACTACTGATACTTGCCCTGTTACTAATAATATGTTCTATTCATTAGTAACACAATAGTAAAGCATAACAGGTGAACAATCACCACCACCACACATACCATCAAGTCTGTAGAACAACTATTCTCCCCTACATGAAAGTAAATTTTCCAGACTCACTCCACAACTCTCGTATCTTGTATTTATGATCTAAATTTTCTAGGAAACTAGGTACTAGGTACAGTCATCCAATAAATGTAGTAAATATAAGGCAATGCTCGCTGAAATGTAGTTAAGTAGCACGAAATTCTCTTAAGTAATCGTTGGATTACGTTGGAACTATTCACCATCAGAAGTTGAGATATTAAAAGAATGTAACAAGCTCCTTTCCCATGGCAGGAGGCCTGTTAGTCATTGAGAAATATGTCAATAACACAGAGAGAGCCTCGGCTGCCTTTTTTTTTTTCTCATCCTAGTAAGCGTGAGAACCATGGGAACTGTAAATAAAAGTATGCAAAAATGCTCTCCTTGCCCTTGGGCTACAGGCTGCACAGACCATGAACAGATTGTTTTAACATGGAGAATAGTTCACTTCATGCCCATTAGCAGAGACCATTACAGGGCTATTTTTCCACATCTCGTAGAGGAATTCCCATTAAAGATAATTCATTAAAACCCTCGGTGATAATTTTTTTTTTTTCAGCAGGATCTCTGAAGGTCTGCGCTAGGATCATGTAGCATGATAATGAGTGAGACACGGGAAAGATGTTTTACAGGCCATTGATGTGCTACAGGCTGGGAAATTATGTCTCCCTTGCTCTCCTCCATTTTAAATCTTGTACATCTGCAACCCCTACCTCAGCTTTGACCCTGGTTAATAAGCGATAAGAACCTTGACAGTCATTGGATGGGCCGGCTGACCAATCAACCCTGATTCATTATTAAGAAATTACATTATTTCCCCAGGTTACCATATTGGGTACCATGTTCTTATTTGTTTCTACAGAGAGAATGCAGTCCGTCCTGTTTGTGGGTTTTCTCCTTTGCCATTTAGCATTATGTGTTAATTCCTTGTAATATTTAAACACTTCATTTTGGACTTACATGAAAAAGAGATGATTACAGTTTAGGCACTACATAGAAGCACCAGTGGTCATGCTCTCAGAGAGTACCTCTAATATTTTGTTATTTTAACAACATGACTTCACTCGTAATTATCCCCTACCTTGTGATGTCAATGGCATTTTTTGTATGATTCTATTGACAAGTTGTAACTAAATGTGCTGTCAGCATCAGACTGATCTAATATGCTTTTTCCTCCTGTCTAGGATTCCGCAAAATCAGCCTTGATGATCTGCGCAAGGCCTACATTGTCAAGGATGTTCAACAGTACATCCTCCACAGGCTGGACCAGGAGGAGGCTCTGAGGCAGCACCTGACCAAGGAGACAGCGGAAATGCTCAACCAGCTCCACATCAAAAGCAGCGGCTGCTTTCTGTACCTAGAGCGTGTACTGGATGGCGTGGTGGAGAACTTTATCATGCTACGTGAAATCCGTGACATACCCGGCACGCTCAATGGCCTCTACCTGTGGCTCTGCCAGAGACTATTCGTCAGAAAACAGTTTGCCAAAGTTCAGCCAATCCTCAATGTAATCCTGGCAACTTGCAGGCCACTCACAGTCAAGGAACTTTATCATGCAGTCTGGACCAAAAACATGACACTGACTATGGAGGAGTTTCAGAAAAAGATGGACATTCTCTCCAAGTTGTTGGTCAGCGGCCTTGGGAGTACTAAAATCCTTTTTCACTACAGTTTTGCAGAGTGGTTACTGGATGTTAAGCATTGCACCCAGAAATACCTGTGCAATGCAGCTGAAGGACATAGGATGTTGGCAATGAGTTACACCTGTCGAGCAAAACAGCTCAAACCACTCGAAGTGCAAGAATTCGCATTGCATCTTGTTAATTCCAATCTACAGATTGAGCCATTTAATCTGGCTCTTTGGATGGTTTGGAATGGAACCCCGGCTAAAGACTCACTGACGACCTCCATACCAAGAGAACAGGAGGTTTTGCAACTTCTGGTGAAAGCTGGGGCTCATGTGAACAATGAGGATGATCACGCCTCATGTATTGTACAACAGGCTCTGGAAAGAGAGGACTCAATTCGTACATTACTTGACAACGGGGCGTCTGTGAACCAGTGTGACTCCAGTGGGAGAACTCTACTGGCCAATGCCGCATACAACGGAAACCTTGACGTAGTAAACCTGCTCATATCCAGAGGCGCAAACATGGAGCTAGAAGACAACCACGGACAAACAGCACTTACTCTTGCAGCAAGACAGGGTCATACCAAAGTGGTTAACTGCCTAATTGGCTGTGAGGCCAACATAAACCACACCGATCACGATGGGTGGACGGCCCTTCGTTCAGCAGCCTGGGGTGGACATTCAGAGGTGGTGTCCGCTCTGCTTTATGCCGGTGCCAAAGTGGACTGTGCCGATGCAGATGGTAGAACTGCTCTGAGAGCTGCCGCTTGGGGAGGTCATGAAGATATTGTGCTGAACCTCCTTCAGCATGGGGCTGAAGTCAACAAGGCAGACAATGAAGGAAGAACAGCTCTCATTGCCGCAGCCTACATGGGGCACAGAGAGATCGTGGAGCACCTGTTGGACCATGGAGCTGAAGTTAATCATGAAGATGTGGATGGGAGGACCGCCCTCTCAGTGGCTGCTCTCTGTGTACCTGCCAGTAAAGGCCATGCTTCTGTTGTGAGCCTTTTGATTGACAGGGGGGCAGAGGTAGACCACTGTGACAAAGACTGCATGACCCCCCTCCTTGTTGCAGGCTATGAAGGACACGTAGATGTGGTAGATCTGCTTTTGGAAGGCGGAGCCGATGTGGATCACACAGACAACAATGGTCGTACTCCTCTCCTTGCTGCTGCTTCAATGGGCCACGCATCTGTTGTCAACACATTACTTTTCTGGGGGGCTGCTGTTGATAGCATTGACAGTGAGGGAAGAACTGTACTGAGCATCGCATCGGCTCAGGGTAACGTCGAGGTGGTCCGAACTCTGCTGGACAGAGGTCTGGATGAGAATCATAGGGACGATGCAGGCTGGACCCCACTACACATGGCTTCATTTGAAGGTCATCGGCAAGTATGTGATGCCCTTATTGAACAAGGTGCTCGTTGTACAGAAGTAGATAACGATGGTAGAATAGCCCTCATATTATCTGCACAAGAGGGACATTATGACTGCGTGCAAATTCTTCTGGAAAACAAGTCGTGCATTGACCAGAGGGGATATGATGGGAGGAATGCTCTCAGGGTGGCAGCACTGGAAGGCCACAGAGATATTGTTGAACTGCTGCTGAGCCACGGTGCTGATATAGATTACAAAGATGCAGACGGACGCCCAACCCTCTACATATTGGCACTTGAAAATCAGCTGGCTATGACTGAGTATTTTCTCGAAAATGGGGCAAATGTGGAAGCTAGTGACACTGAGGGAAGAACTGCCCTCCACGTATCCTGCTGGCAGGGGCATGTTGAAATGGTGAGACTGCTGATTAACTATCACGCCGACGTGAATGCCTGCGACAACGAGAAGCGTTCGGCCCTCCAGTCTGCTGCCTGGCAAGGCCACACAAAAGTTGTGCAGTTTTTGATCGAGAATGGCACACACGTGGATCATACATGCAACCAAGGTGCGACAGCACTCGGCATAGCAGCCCAGGAGGGTCACATCGACGTCGTGCAAATACTTCTCGAAAATGGCGCCGATCCCAACCACGCTGACCAGTTTGGACGCACGGCAATGAGAGTGGCAGCAAAAGGGGGCCATTCAATGATCATAAAACTTCTAGAGAAATATGGGGCCACCACTCTAAATGGCTGTAACCCCTCCCCTGTACACACCATGGATGACAAAACAATGCTGTCTGTTACCGGCAAAATGCAGTCCCTCACCATCAAGTCAAGTAGCTCTGGTAGCACCGGAGCTGGAGATCAGCAGTCGACTGGACGAGGTCTAGCCAATGGACCTGTTCATGCTTTCAGTTCACCGTCAGAATCTCCGGATTCTACTGTAGATAGACAGAAATCTTCCCTTTCAAACAATTCCCTCAAGAGTTCAAAGAACTCCTCTCTGAGAACCACGTCGTCCACGGCCACAGCACAGACTGTGCCAATTGACAGTTTCCACGGAATGACATTCACAGAACAAATCCAACAGCACTCCCTCCCTCGGAGTCGGAGTAGGCAGTCTATTGTGTCCCCTTCCTCAACTACTAAGTCCATTAGTCAACAGCCACCATCTCCATCCAGTGACTTCGACTGGTCTCAGCTAAAACCCGGTCTGAAGCCAACAAAGGGAAGTAAGCTTGGAAATGGGACATCAAATAGTAAGGGAGACAAGAAAAAGATCAAGAACAGCAGCTCGCCCCAAGGTCAGGTTCTGGAGTACGAGATGACCCAGTTTGACAAAAAGATTGCCCTCAACAAAACTGTAGCAAACATTGCAGTAAAGGACCCCCATTGTAAAATCATGATTGGCGGTCCAATTCAGCAAGAAAGGGGACAAAGTCAAGATCAGTTTTTTATCCAACAGCAGAGTTGTTCTGAGAAGAAGAGGAATGGCATCATGACCAACCCCAAGTACCACCTGCAGGGAAATCAGGTTTTCCTGAGTAGGGTATCAGTTCCTCGGACTGTGCAGAACAGAGGCCACCAGGATGTTCTAGAGAACTATCCCATAGGGGAAACCGAGCTAAGCCTTAAACAAGCCCTGAAACTGCAGATTGAAGGATCAGACCCTGGGTTTAACTACAAAAAGGAGACTCCATTATAGCTGGTAAGAGTTACTTTTCAGACTCATCCTCCTGTACGCGCTTTTGTTGGTATAGGTCTCGTCGAAGCATTTGTCTCAGAGTTGAACAGAAGTTCACGGTAACAGCAAATTAGCCATGCTTTGTCTTATCTGTTGATTTAGTTTTTAATGCTTCAGTTATCTTTGGATTGCACCCAACAGAAACGTTATTAGTTGGACTTAATCAGAGTCCTGTCTCAACCTGGCTAATAAAAACTTTTTTTTCTAACCTAAATCTTTCTTATACATTTTCAGATGTGTTGACTACCATTCGTCATGCAGACATTGGAGGGAATGTGCCAAAGCAACAGTTTTCATCTGCATACAAACTCATCAGTGGGAGACCTCAAAAATACTTAGGAAAGATTGTTGATTTCTGCCTAAGGCTTATGTGAACTGAAATTCAATGTGCCTACATCTGTTACAGCCTTCTTCATGTATTCATGCACATTATCATTTTAATTTAATGTAATGCTATTTAATAAACAGTGTATGCACTTTTAAAAAGAGTAAAATGACAGACATGCATTTGTTCTATTCAGTTTGTAGCCCATCCGTGTTTTTATCAAAGTAATTGTAAGAGAAACACACCAATGCTTTTTTTGTTATTGTTATTATTTTATGTTGTTTCTTCTGTCTGCAGTTTTTTTTTGTTGTTGTTTTTTTTTTTTACACTGACAGCAATGTACCACTGAGTACATTGTCACAAATCAGAGGACATAACAGTAACTGATGCCATGGTATGAATTTAAGAGCATTGATAGTCTGCCTTTCTAGAGACCCCAAATAATCTGTGTTAACCTTGATCAGTGTGCTAAACCTATGTTGTGTGTAATATGTTAATAGCTATGGCAATTTACTTTACAAGTATATACAAGTATATTTATTTTTGGAAAAAAGCCACTTTTGCTACATCTTGTGTTGTACGCTCTACCATGGTGCTGTGTTCAGAAGTTGCCTGCAGTTACTTTGATCTCCCAATTTTGTTGGTGTGCGTTGTGTATTACAAAATATCCATGAAAGGGGGAGGATTCATTGGAAATGTTGAAAAAAAAGTACATTTTGTCCCTATGGGATTTTTCAGTTGTTTGTGTGTTCTATTTTTTGTGTGTGCATTTAAGATATTTAAATAACCCATTGTGTACCATCAGCAAGAGTTTGGTGCTAAATGCAGCAATTTCAAGTGAGAGCAGTGATTTGAAAAAAACAAAATTGCATTTGTCCGCAGAGTTACACATATAACCTACAGCAATGCAAGAAACAAAATCCGAGCTTTGTTTCCTTTTATTATTGTCACGTGATTAATATCTTTCAGTAGTATCTGATGGGTTTGTTTTTCAGGGGCATAACAGAAAACGGCATAAAGGGTCTCAGCCATTACGACAACGTGCGGATGTCAGTCATATCATTTCAAAGCATGGTTTGAAATGCAGAGTTGCGAAGCCAAAGTTGAGACAGCATCCTTTGTCCCGCCTCCTCCCTGCGAACAGCTGAATATAAGCTCAACAGGACTTAAATCCAGGGGGGGCAAAGGGGGGTCGACTGTGTCGCCAGGGGAACTGAAACATCTGTTTCTCATGAACTATGTGGAGCTGCGTTAGCGTTTACAGGCTGTGTCATATTTTTGCAGGCTTTTCATAATGTTAACAGTGAGCTATTTTTTGCCAACAACTGGGATCGGGAGTCTAGAAAGCTATCGCATGCACAAACACTTAGAAGCCCTAGTGAAAGCTCTCTGCTCTTCAGTACAACAGTAGCTCAGACGGATGCCATGAAGGGTCAATAGAAGGATCGGAGGCAGCATCGGCTCTAGAAGCAGCGTTTGGAGACGTGTAGTCTTGTTCAGCAGTTATGGCGTTTGTCTTGCCTGTGTTTCGTCTGTCATATTTGATTTGACCGTCAATGAATTGGATTGTAAATAGCTTCAACCATGTACATTCAACTTTCATTTCAAAAGAATTCCTGTATTATATGAAGTGGAATTTTCTGATGTATATTAAAGTGCTTAATAAACATATTTGCTTTACTGCTGGAAAAGATGTCTTCAAAGTTTGTTCACACAGAGGGCATTGATGTAAATCAGTGGTCGGTGAAAGGACTCGGGTACAATTTCCTCAGTGGTAAACAGTAAACACCACTATCTGTGAACATTTAGTTCTTTTATATCAAAATAAAATGCCTTCAAATTAAGGTCAGCAAAGGCAAAAAATTCCTCACAAGCGAAGTCCTCCAACGCGGAGAGATGCAGTGATAGTTTGTGTTTTAAGTGTAATAATGCCAAATTTTAGGTCTTCTCTAGTTTCTTAAAATGACAAAATATACTGTGCTGTTAAACTAAAAAGGCTGACTTACAAGGTTTTTACTGGGAAACTGCAGCATTTTGTCTCAAAGGTAAAAGACTACAATCATTCCCTTTTGTACGTTAATACTTGTCAAGAACAAAACCTGAGTAAAAGAACTGTCCCCCCGGCTGAACGAATCTATTACTCCAACATTTCTCTCTTTGCGCTTTGCGTGATCTCCTCTTTGAGATATCCTGCATTCCATCCTGCGTGGCACACAGACGCTTGTGTTGGCGCTGTTGAACTATTACTCTCACGAGGCGTGCGCTTTTTAAAATATGAATAATAAAACAGGAGGTAAAAACCAAGATACGATCTCGAGAAAGCAACGATTTACTGCTTGACATCCACCAGAAATTGATAAATCTGCGCTGACAACAGTTATTTATTGTCCTTTTACCCCGTCGGGCTTCTATTCCTGTCTCACTTACCTTGTGTTTATTTTAAATCCACAAAGCCGCATTTTATTCCCTCTTTTTTCTTTTTTCTTTTTTTCTGCAGTGGTTCTGCAAAACCACAGGCTATGCTGTTAATACCTACTTCACTGTTGGTCATTTGATGGTTGTGGGCCAAACCAGGACACTGCACGCATCGCAGCACTTGGATGGAGCTGAAGTGGAACAGAGAAATGTGCCAAGTGGTATCACTGGCTGCTTTCCCTCCAGTTCACTCAGTTCATCGCAGCCAAAAGTGTGCTGTAAGAGAGAACAAAACACAAAGACGCTGCTCTGCTCTGCTCCGCTCTGCGTGGCAGAAACGGCAAACTGAATTTTTCATTAGGAAGTGCTGTATTTTGTCAGAAACCTTCCAAAGTATCGGTCACGTGTTGTCCCTTGTTATCAGCGTACAACGTTAAAAGAGACAGATCAGCGGTAATGAGAACAGGGCCACGTTGTTCATGGTAACAATCTCTACCGTTCGACATTTTCCTGTAAATTATGCACAGAGCAGCTAAATGTGTGTTCGGATGTTTTGGTCTTCCAGCGCAGCGTTTACGAGAGGGTGGGTGTTAATAAGTAAGCCATCTGGTAATGATGTCATACAGTATGGAGTGTCCAAGCTTGGAGGACCTCTGTGTCCCCTGAACCATCTGCCAGTGGCTAACATCTGGTTGTTCTCCACCCATGCCCTTGTTTTGGATACAGTGCTAACAAGTTCACGCACAAAATGGCGTCAGCGGTGGCCTGCTTATTGCAAAAGCAGCGGTCGAAGCCAGCGGTCCGCATGGCGTGGTCGCAGGTTTTTATTGCAGCGATCGTTTTTCTCCACCCCAGATCGATCGTGCTCGGTGGAACGCGCAGTAAAGCTGCAGGATGGAGGAATGGAACTCTCAGGTGGTTGCACAGCGCAGTGATGAAGTTGAGGAGATTCTCTATGATTTTCAGTGAGGAAGACTCTTGGATGGGAGCAATTAATAATCATCCTGTCTTCCTCATTCATAGAGTCGGTGTTGTGATGATGTTTGAGTGACTACAAAACAAGTTACTAAGGGACAACAGGACCAAATCTTCACATTCAGAGTCAATATTGGTTTCTGTCGCAGTTGTGACATCTGCTATTTTTTAATTTGTTGATCACATCCTCGTTTATATGCTTGACATTGAACACATCTGCCAGGTTTTTGATCTGCGCGTATGTGTGACTAATGCAAAGATGTTACTTCTGCAAATCTGACCTGTTCTCAATTCCAGCACTTAGTGTGTGAACGAGCACATCTGTCAGCAGCCTATTGTCGGATTCACAAAGAAATCCGTCAATATGATGTTTAAATCTGCAGCTTTACTTTTCTAATTTGCGAGTGCAGCTCACAGTGCAGCGTTTCGAATGAGACGAGTGACCGTTAACGCATTCATTCAGTGATAAGAAGATGAACAGGCTGTTATGTCAGTAATTATGCTTTAGATGATATCTTAATAGGAGGACAGGTATGTATAAAACTGTGACATCCAGTTTTCTGTCTATAGATCCAGAAAGATCGGACATTTGAAAGTGGACTATACATTTTATAGAATTTGTCAAAAATCAAAATACCAATTGAGAGTACTTCCATTACTTGTTACACTTTACTATCTGTGCTTATTTTTCTCATCCCATTATATTAAGATCAGAGGGATGCATGAAGCAGGCTTTCAACCTTTTACTATCTCTAGGGGAGTTGATAATAATTACATCGCCAATGACCGTCCGTGCATTTTACGGCACCGTGCCAAAAATTAATCATCATAATGATCAGAATGATAACAGGGCAGAGAAAAGGAACTACAGGCTGCTGTCCCTTTGTCTGAGTGTTTTCTATTGAGAATAAACAACTTGCCATGGTATATAGAATAGTATAGTATGATATAGTATGGTACAGTAAAGTATAGCATAGCACAGTATAGTATAGCATAGCATGGCATGGTATATAGTATGGTATAGTATAATACGTATAGTATAGCATAACACAGTACAGTAAAGCATAGCACAGTATAGTATAGCATAGCATGGCATGGTATATAGTATGGTATAGTATAATACGTATAGTATAGCATAGCACAGTATAGTATAGTGTAGTATAGCACAGTATAGTATAGCATAGCATAACACAGTATAATGTCAGCAACTGAGCAGAGGAGGTTTGGACCCAAACGCACGACTAGAATCGTTCTGGCAAAACAAAGTTTATTCGGTACTGGCGACGGTACAGGTGGGGCTGGCGTGTAGCGGGTGGTCGGGCGGGCAGAATCGGCAACCGGGATCCAGAGGGGGGCAGGCAGAAGAGTAGTCGAGGAGGCAAGCAAGGTCGAACGGGAACAGGAAACAGGCTGGTAACAGGTAGTATAGTCAATCACTAATACTTGCACTGGAATAGAGCTGGTAAGCATCTCACGTACGGCTTGATGACAAACTGGCAATCAGGCAGAGGAACAGGGGACATATATAGTTGTGGGGAAAGGTTAACGAGACACAGGTGAAACACATTAGGGAGGAGACAGGTAATCACACAAGAGGAAGTAAAGCAACCAGACATGACACAGGACGGGGATATCAAAATAAAACAGGAAGTGACAAGACAAACACAAAACTCTTAATTTGCAGGAGCCG
>OMNV01002278.1:4451-20835 GCA_900303265.1 Brotula barbata
CCGCCCCAGCCGCGGCCTCGACACGCTTATCCCCTCACCCCCGCCGGCGTTCCTTTGCTCCAGCAGGGAGGCGAGGGACTCTGCGACGCGGTTCAGCGTCTGGTCCATGTGCGATATCTGTGGGCGCGACAAGTGCGTTATGTAAATTATTCACATCCACGCTCGATGTATCAATTCGAACTAAGCGACTTTGAGTCTTGGAGATATGCAGCATGTCTTGTTATGTCAGGTTTGTGACAAATTATTCTATTTTTGTGTCGTGCAGGGTCTATCGTACAGCACGGGGGAACGGCTAATGGTGGACAGAAAGGGGAGGATGATGGTCTGGACAGGGTTAGAAGCCATGCTGTGTGCTGGTGAATCAGCTCTTTGTTACGCTTTGTGTTGAGACATTCTGTATCTAAAAAAAGAAAAATGAGGCCCGGCACATTTTTCACACGTTCAGAGCTGCCACTAGTTGCAAAAAATGTCACAGTTCAACAAGAAACATCAACAAAATAGTGCTTTGTCTATGTGTTATGTTAAATTTTAAGAATTCTTCTTGCACTACCTGGGACTATTCCCAATTAAAGTGATTGTTGACAGGGGAAACTTGAAGCGCACTGTCACATTATTACATTTTCAGAAACGACAATCATTTATGTAAGAGAAGAAGATAAGTCACCCGTGAATCTCTGACATCCCTCTTTGTTAACAATGCATGAACTCCAAAACAAGAGACAGCGAGGGAATACTCCTGTAGCTTCTCACCTTGTCCTCCATTCTGTTCAGCCTGGATCCAATTGAGTTGTTGCCTTTGTCTTTGACTCTGTCTGCACACAGACAACAATGGTTTTGTCAATGATGAGACAGGAGGTTTAAACCGATGTTTGTTCCACCGTTTGTGTATTTTTGGGAGAACAGAGGATTGATTCATTACCTGAGCCAGTCTGGAACAAACTTATCTTCCCTAAAGACTGGTCCAGTCTGTGAGGAACAATAGGACGATCAAAACAGAACAATATGTATTTATTTATATATATATACTGTATATACCCATATCTATACGTATGGTTTTATCTCTCTTCACATCCCACTCATTTTGCCATTTTTCATGCTTTCAAAAACGAGGAAAAGGCCTAATCCGTCCATGCATTACTCAATAGGTTTCATCTACGTGACGTTGATTAGTCACCTTCTCTGGAGCTCCTTGATTCGGACCATGAGGTTCAAATGTCCCTGTGAGTATTGCTCAATCACATCCCGTACATCATATGGCTTACGGGCTTGCTATTAAAAGGGAAAAAAATAACCTTTTCATTAAAACCATGTTGCCACTTTCTTACAAATTTGAGATGTTTGTTGCAAAAAAACAACAACAAAAAAACAACAACAACAACAGTCAAAAGTCTTTTTTTTCTCTACACCATACTGCAATACTAACCTGGAAATTTCTCTTGGCCACAAAATATCGCATTCTCTGGATAACTCGGATGGCTCTCCGGTGCGAGTCGGTCAGTCTGTGTGAGAGTTTCATTTGAATACTTAATGCACTCGAAGACTCTTCAGATACGATGACTGTTCTATCAACGACATGCATTCACTCTGGTCTCCAAAGGGGCCGTCAAAGGGCACCGATAAGAAGGTTAAAACATTCTGACGCCTATAAAATGAGAACTTATATAAAATGCGTCCCTTTAAAATATGAGTATGTGAGACCATATTGAAAAGTGCAACGAGAGCAGCTGTTTAAAGCCCAAGTGTTATTTAACCTCTGCCTCCTTTTCCTTGGTTAAAACATGTACGACTGTGCTGATAAATGAAAAGCTGGTTGACACAGCCTTCACATCCTCCGAGTATCCACAGGGGGAAGAGGCAGCCGCACGGCTGCATGATTACACATCAAAAGCCTCTCCCTCATGGCTTGTTTCCCTTTGAATGTGATCAAGGTGAAATACACTAATAACAAAGGATGGCTAATTTTTGGGGTGTATGCATTTCTCTGTAAACCATTAGTAAAAAGCCCAGAGTGTTTGCAGCACATTTACCCTCCATTATTATGTTGTGGGAATTATTAAGGAGCCATTACTCACCAGGCTTCATTATCCAGGAAAGGCAATGAATGAGTGAGGGGAGAGATGTTAGCTCTTTGTCAGGTCCAGTAAGGTCAATGAAACGAGAACAACGTGTGTGTACGTGTGCCCGTCTCAAAATGGGATCTTCGGTTTGTTTCTACAGGCGAGGCTATCAACTAATTTACACTGGCTGATTTCATAAAACTTTGTGAAATAAGCACACTGCGATGTGTGAATGTGCACAAAGAGAAATCCATCTTTCCACCACAAAAGGATTATGGGAGTGATATGAACAGAGGCGGCGCAGTGAATGGGGCCGCACACTCGCTTTGAACTCCGTTCAATTCTCCATTCACCTCACAATGTCTTCTAATCAAAGTGAATTTGAAATTTCTCTTTCTCCTAACCTTGAGTGTGCTCCTAAACATGACCTTATTTTAAAGAATTTATAAGGTACCCTGTAGACTTTTGGGCTGCTAATAGCACTGAATACACAAGGACAAAACTTGCACAGAGCTGACACCTGGGCCTAATGGAAGACAAGACCAGTACCCCTCAAGGTAAACAATGTTGAGATCAGATTTGCTGCTTTATCGAGTTGGACAAGGTCAGAAATGTGAAAAACAAAACATATGACCCTCGTACCGACACCACAGGCGTGGCTCTAATGTGTTATTATGAACACTTGAATTGTCAGGCGACTGGCAATGACCCTTTTTTCAATAAAAATTGGAAACAACAAGCCCAAAAGGAGTCCGAGCATCAGATGACAACAAGTGGTATTATTCCATAATGGCTCAATTTAGCATAGGATTTGATGTGGCACTGCTTTATGAGAACAGCTGGCTGAGTATTTTGGAGTCAGCAGAGCACAGAATGGTCTTTGCTAACAACGCTACAGCATGCAATCCGCACTCTGCATCATTACCCCTCCGTTTCCAAAGGAAGTCCCACGGGTCAAAACTGTCGCTCCATTTGTTTCACTTATTGTGCACTTACATTACACTGCAGTTACTCAACGCTCATTTACTCATACTGGTGTCTTACGATACAAGTGTAAGGTGAGGCATATTACAACGTCTGTTTATATAAGGCATAAATACCTGTACATGCAAGTGTGAACACACACACACAAAGGTAGCTTAGATGAACTCACTGTGAGACTGAGGTGACTGGAGCCAGCTCACTGTATCGCTCTGACTCCAGCTCCAGGTCATCTGCAAAGCTGCAGTTCCTCTGCAGGGGGCCGGGGGATTGGACCTCTAAAAGGCCAGGGCTTCTTTTCACTGCTCTCACACACACACACACACACACACACATCATTGCACACAAATACACACACACTTTGATGTTATCTGCATTCTCTTTAACAGAAATGTATCCACTCAATTTTAAGAATGCTGTATGGAAACAAAGACAGAAAATCATCTATAAAACTATGAACAGAAAAATCTAAACAAAAACTGAATAAAATCTACATCTGGTGGGTTTTTTTTGTTAACCTGCAAACCTTAATTTTCTAATTTAATTTTTCTGCATGCTGTTACCCTCTGTAGGGACAGAAGTATTACAGCAGTCTAGGCTGTGGGGAGGAAGACTGCGGTGCCAGGTTGTGTGCTATTAGGTCTATCCGTGACTCTGATGAAGGAAAATGCAAACATGGTACCAGCACACACTGTCCTCGTCTACCATGACAAGCTGACTGACATCTCTCAGTGAGAGCACAGCGAACAGCTGTGGTAAATGTGTCATGTGTGTATATTTTAGGATACTGCACCGCCAATACTGCTAAATAATAATAAATAATTTACAAGAAAAAGCAACGTTATGGATACCCGTGAGCGCAAATCACTAGAGTCGGGTCCAGACTTCAGGTGGAATATAACACGAGCGCAGTAATATTATTAATGGAGTACCACTGTGTCTGTTTACCTCGTTAGTCATTTTTCAAGCTAATTAGCAAACGTCTGACATTGCAATCAATACAAATTGTCTCATATCAAATATAATATGAACACATCAAACGTTTCAACCTGTCCATAACGCAACACGTAGCGGGTTCGACTGCAGAGGGTCTGATGCAACTGTTCCGGTGTGAATCGACACGCAGAGTTACCTGAAGGTTGTGAGCTGAACTGAAGAGAAGACAGAGACGTCCAAGACTGCTGTCGATCTGAAGCACAGATGGAGAGAGACAGAAACATGATCGTGACCCAGCGTAGAACAGGGAACAAGGCCAGAAAGGACAACGCATGCTGAGGCAATGTGCAGATTATTCATAAATCATTTCTCTTGCTCGCCATTATTAAATAACTTAATCACTATGGGTTTAACTCAACACTTTACTGATCATCATTTCTGTCCTAATGAACAGAAAGTCCCTGATCTAATGTGAACTTTCTCCTCGAAATACCCAAAAAGGAATCCTGTTGCTTCTGTGCACGTTTACGTTGCGTATGTACACACTAAGGACTTGGAATATCAACTCCATTTTTTTGTCTCACCTTTCTACTGTAATTTGAAGGAACCATGCCAAAAATGTTTGTTTTCCTGGTATTATGTTGAAATAAACTGATGTACTGTATCATTGTCAGATGTTTTTTGGCTAAAATATGTGAAAGATTAAACAAAATGGAAGCAAGATCATTTGATATATACGTGTAACCGACGATGATCCTATTATCGTAAAACTCAATTCATTTAAGTTCCATTTATTGTTAAGTCTACAGTGATCTGAACAATACTTGGGTGTCTTATGTTAGCATCAAGTGTTACTGGTAACTATGATGATGTTAGTCAGATAAGATGGTGATAAACATGCGATCAACATCATCCCACACGATCACGACACGATCAACCCCCGATACAGAACATGCTGCTGTAGTATTTCAAGTGATAAGTTGCTGTTACACACACTGTAAAAGAGGATAGTGATTATTCTGAGGATGTGGGCACAACATGGACACTGACAGCAGCTCACCACATCCTCCCAGAGTGAGCGGTCCTATTAAACCAGGGGGACGGACGAAAAATAAAACGCACAAACAAGCAAGAGAAACAAGAAATAAGCAGTTAAATGGGAGGAAAGAGGCGAGTTGAGACCAGAAAGACAGAAAACTCATGAGACAGTCACGTTTCTACACACGGACATCAGAGATGAGATTTATCTGGAAGTAATGGCTCCGTTTATATACAGCAGGGTGCCTGGTCACCATGAAATAAGAAAACTTGAATCATATTAGAATATTAGTGATATACAAAAGCTGTGTTTGTGAAAATACATATTTAACACAATAATTTTAGCCGACGGCCGAACACTTCAGACACCTCAGCTATGTGCATCCAGTCGATAAACCTTAGAGCAGATGGCAGCATGAGAATTTAGCTCAATGATTCACAGTTAAACGCAGCATTCTCTGGAGGTAAGATGTGCAGAAGAACTGTAGAATCTATTTAGCTTCCAATGAAAAGTACTGGGTTTAACCAAACATGACGCACACACCTGGACTACTGGGCAAATGAAATTATGATGCTGCAGTGCTGAATGAGAAGCGGAGTCCTTTGCTGCGTTGGTATTTTTCTGATTTTAGAAAATAAGCAAGCGTGAAAAAAAGAAAGGTAGATGTTAAAATCTACAGGAAAGAGATCAAGTCTGCATGTAACACCGAGTGTCTTCTATGAGCTCCAAGTAGACGCCTAACACCCGTGACACGAGGTGCCACCGCTATGTTATTGTCACCTCTGGAAGCGTGTGAACATTAAGTTCCTGCCCTGCTCCATGGAAACGGACTAACTGGTGGCAAACCGCCGCCAGATTCCCACTTGCAATGAACCGTGTTGGTGTGGATGTTCACCCACGCTGGAAGTACCAATACATAAGATTAAACATTGCTTCTCTGCAGGTGGGCTACAACTTTGACCCCGACCTCCAAGCGCTCGCCTTGCTGTTCCGTTATTGTTTTCAAAATATCATTACTGTTCACTCTGTGCTAACACACAGATAGAAAAAAAAGAGGGAAAAGAAGAAAAGAAGAGCGGATGAATGCTGCAGCACCGCCATGAACACAGGCAATCAAATCCTTTAAGTACAGGTGTTTATCTTAGTATCTAAACGACACGCTGACATGATATATAATTCTAGGCACCTCATTCAGAACAAAGGATTGTGAGAGTGACTCATAGCAGGCGGGGATAGATGGGGGTGATATAGTGTAACAGCGTGGATGACATTATTAAATATGTTAAGAATAACAATGACTTTGGGAGCTACGAGAACCAAACGGCTGTTTACAATTGTTGTAAATCAAGTGCAAAATGTTCCCAGACAGCCACGCTTTGGTGCTTCTTTGTGTGTATTTGAAATTTAGGACAGTTTGATAAATGGTTATTGTCTGTGCAGCCCACAAAGATGCAGACTTGAAAAGAGATAATTGGGCCACAAAACGCATGAACTGCATGTTGGTGTGCTGGTAGGAAATTACAGGATTTTCAAATTGACTGGCTTACTTTCTGTGCACAGAAACCCCGCTGCCCTTTACAAAGGCAAATCATTTATGCCAAGATATTTATATTAGGTATCTAAATTATGAAATTACGGATGACAGTGGATAATAAGAATGGCACTCTGAAGCAGGCCCGTGGCCATCTGTCCTGTCATTGCATGCTTATTGCGAGGACATACTTAATTTCAGTCGGCTATGTTGCATCCTTGGGATTGGTGCGGTCGCAGTAGCTCAGTAACATTCACTGAACGATGATTTGCAGAATTGTTCTTTGTCATCCACTGGTATTAATAATCCTTTCTAAAAAATAAACAGAAATTTATCTTAAAGAGGCACATGGCTGGCTTAAATGCCGTTCTAAGGCTCTGTGTTATTGCCGCTTACTCTCATTTTCAGCTCTTTGTTGATCCAGCAGTATGTCATAGTTTAGTGGCGCTCATCTCATCAATGCAACCATCAATGCGATGTTTTATGGCTGCAATGTGTTCATCCATTTTTAATATTTGGCCTTTGTGGTGTTTCCCTCCGGTGGCTGTAATCCAAAGGCTGAACTCCAAAACAAACATTTCCTTCTTTCCGTTCCTAAACGTGTGATATAACTCTAAGCAATCTGTATTTATTTTCTGTGTTATCTAAATGTATCTGTGATGTCACATTTCAGTGTCACAGTTAAAAGGATCATTGATTTCTGTAATAGCGAGTTCGGATGAGATGTGTATCTCGGAGGACATTTTTCATCTCTTCCTGCTGGACAGAAATCTTTAAAATGTTTGCCCGTCCACCTGTTTAATCTAATGGCCAGCTTTGTTCATAAACTGTCACGACAATATGGGTTTAGAGACGCATTAACTTGTGCTTAAGGCAAACTGCCAAGCACAGGCACACACTGAAGAGGGATTTGAAAATACACAGCGTTTCCTATTAACAAGTTTCATGTAACAACAGTTATGCTAGTGGTCCGGAGGCTGGAATGCAAATTACATACGCTGGAAAACACAAACGTCTGAAAGGTACTTATTAATCCTATGGGGAGCATAAATTTGCTCAACAAATGCCATGTCAATCAAATCTATTGTAAGATACTGTATAGTGTACAAAGATGCCAATCTGAGCTGAGTGGAGAACTTGAGAACAAGCCAGGAGGTCGATTTAATCATTTGATGAGGATTCATCTTGTGAACGTGGGGATTGACCTCGATTATCTAGTGCAAATTGCAGGAATCGATATGTCACGAGGATGACAGCGCTGCACATAAATAAACTGTGACCTCAAGTGGTGGCTCAAGATCACGTTTTGTTCCAAATGATACGAGTTCATCCTAGAAACTCTACAAATGAATGTCCACGCCTTTTCAACAACTATAAGGATTCACAAATTAACCTGTAAATGCATCATTTTTTACAAAGACCACACATGTGGGGTCTATATAACACCCATAGTAACCATATTGCCGGTACCTGTGCCCACAGTGCTGTAAACGTCTGAGCTCAGCTCCCTCCCACTGTCAAATACAGAGTCGTAGGTGATGCTGGGAATTGTGGGAGAGGTTGGACCGTTGTCTTTGTCAGTGCTCTTCAGTTTTCTCCTGATCTTCACCTGCCCAAAAAAATAAACAGTTTAAAAGAGAATTCTCAGGAGTAGCAGATATTTTTCAAAAGTGAGCCCATATCCACCCTGAAGCAGAAATGTGAAAATGTCCATTTTTTCTTTGATATGGTCATCTACCATAGAAAAAGACTCCAAAATACCCCAAACAAGTAAACAGATAAACTGCAGACAGATGATTGTCAATAGTGGTCAATTACAGAAAATGTTGTTATCTGATACACTTTGCATTAATACAGAAAAAGTGATTTGAACAATGCCATCAAAGCCAAAGTCCAGGAGTGACAATGGACCTTTTCAGGGTTACAATCAAAGCTAAGTTGTTTAGACCCCTTTAGGCTTTAGGCTTTAGTCTTACATCAAGCACATACAACCACATGATAATCTTCAACATGTTAATCTGAACATGTTAGATTGACGTGTCCACGTGTGCTCCATTTGACATCCTATCGCTGATCAAAGACATGCAGCAGTGAGAGCCATAAAATCATGACTGACTGATTTCTTGCTCTTGGGGCTGGACAGCGAGGAGGGGAGGTGGGTTCTCTTTCTCAAAAACATTTTGAATGTGGCAGATTCAAAGTTCTCCACTGCAAAACATCTCCATGATGTCTGAAGGGACAGAGGAGCAGAGAGCACAGAGTTATAAAAACAGGAAGGAACATGAAGGAACGGTCTCTACAGCACGAAGGGAGCTCCTAGTCATCTGGGTCCCACGGCGGTATAGCAGGTCGATTTCAGTTTTTCATGGTCATTCGTAGTAGAGCGTAAGGAGGCATTCGTCTCACCTGGATGAGACAGGCAGCTGCGGGGATTTGTCTGTTGAAATGTTTCTGTCGCTGCTTCTGCTGCACCTTCAGGGCAAAGCCGGAGCCCAAGATTCCCTGTGAACAACAACAGCAGCGGCAGAGTTACTGCTCATTAATTCAATCCTAACAGCAAACCTGCAGAAACACTTCCATTTATGTTGTGCTTCAACATACAGGAAGACACAAATAACCAGAAATAACTACCAGAACTGGTTTTTGTTGCGTGGAGCCGCGTGTTTCCTGAAGATAAAGATAAATGTAATTATAGGCTTAATAGCAATTAAGGAGCTAAACTAATTGTGATGTTACTCCAATCAGAATGTTTGGTGGTTTGCGACATGATATTCATTAGCGCAGTGACCTTTATAAGCAGGTTGGGATAATTGGGATTATCTCCTTCAACCCATATAAACTAAATGTTGCTACAGACTGTGATTTTAGGCTGCTGCAGATTGATGAGAAAAATCCAGATTAAATCTTTGCTTGTCATTTCAAGGCTGCAACAACATTCAGGCAGCTCAGGTTGAAACTTTCAGTTTGACAGCTTTTGTGACCCATTTCAGTTTGATGACTCATTTCTCCCTGTGTGTGTGTGTGTGTGTGTGTGTGTTTGTGTTTTAAGTTATTATCGTTGTTATTGTACTACAATTCTTGTTTCATCACACAATCTAACGTGCATCAAATCTGATAATGTGCGGTCTTGACACAGATTTAAGCTTTTATAACACCTGTTTAAGTCCAGCATGCATGGGATTGTTACGACTGCACTTTTTTGGGGAGGGACAACCCTGTAAGCTGCCCTGGTTTAACAGTTTGTCTTTCCACTTACTGCAGGCAAGGCAAAGAATGAAATGGCGAACACAGAGAAACAGGACGCGATGGTCTTTCCAATCCAGGTTTGTGGCACTTTGTCTCCATAGCCTATGGTTGTCACTGTCACCTTTGGAAAAAAACAAAACAAAACAGGACAGTAAATTCATACATATTTGTATGATAAATAATATCCTTTTGTGAGGGATGACAGTGATCAATGCCAAATCCATTTAGATGAAATGCTGAAAGTACATTATACATTTTTAAACAATTTTTGATTGACTGATTTTGATTGAGTCTCTGCACTCATATCATCACATTTCTCCCTCTCTCTCTCTCTCTCTCTCTGTCTTCCACACACGCCTGAATACAAAATAATACACACAGATTCGTACCACACCCCACCACAGAGCATCGGCGTAGTTTCCAAACTCGGTGGAGCCACTGCTGTCCACGGCGTCTTTCTCTGCCAGGTACACAAAGTACGAGGAGAAGATCAGGCTCAGAAAGCCGATGTATAAGGTAGTGATGAGCTCCTGAAACACACAACACGATTCAAACCATAGCAACAAGGGATGACTTCAAATCAGGGATATGATGGGCCCATGACGCAACAACACATCCATTTTTTAAATCCCAATTAATGTTCGTAATTGTTTATTTCTTCCATATTTCTTCATTCCTATAAGAGACATCATATTGTCTTGTGTTGTTGTTCTATTAGCATTGTGCTCTGTTTTTTTCCTGGTCTGAATCGTTTGACTATAATTATAATAGCGTACGAATGGCTCTGTTCGAGCATCGTATTCATCTTACTGATGTTCAATATCGCTTCGCCTTGTTGTGCGCCGCTGAAATTAAGCACGTCCCTATGTGATTGGGAGAGTTGTCTGTCTGGACAAATGATGTTGGCAGCTCGGTGCTGATGTTGGGCTCTGTTCAGATTTTGTTCCAGCTGCTGCAAAATAAATGCATTTGGATAAAACATATTGCAATTAACTACACAAGTCATGCAATTAATTTCAATTTAACGTTTTAGTCATTTGACAGCCCAGCTTATTTTACCATCGACGTGAAATTACCACTGAGGTCTGTTGAAAGTGAGCACCTGACATGATACCGAACGACTGTATTTCAATCAGCTGTGCGTGGAACATACTGTAGGCTGTATACTCATTTCACTGATGAGGTGTTGATTAAATTCTGATGACCGCTAAATCATTACAAATGTATTTGAGACTGAAAGAGGTGGCCTCACTTGATGTATTTACTATAACTATGAAGCATATCATTGCAAATTCAATAAGTAGATGGGATTTGCTCAGGAGATGAATTTGGCTGTTATCCTGCCTGACTGTAATTGGACTAATGCTTTATGAAAGTGCTCTGCAAGTGAATGTTCCCTTTCAACTCACCTACTTCATGATTTAAAATGTATTTAACCGCTCAGTGCTACAGCTCTGTGCTAAATTGGACCGAAATCCTGATGACTGCATTTCCTATTCCTGTCCCGGCACCAAACTGTCACTCCCACATTTTTAAGAGCGGCACAGGGAAACAGAAAACGATTATTGCAAAGGTCTCTTTTTTTTCTAAAGCTGTTGTAGTGGAGAGAGCTGCACCATCCAGATCAAGTTTACTGCTCAGCGCTCACTATTTGTCAAGCAGTGACTTTTGGTTTATTTAAGAACACGCCGAGCAGGATTTCCAACTTGCAGGTTGCTCGCTACATCCATTTGTACTCTGTCTGTACTTCTTACCTTAGTATATTTACCAGATTATTTTACTAGTGCTTGCCAAGTTTTCAAATGACAGCAGTCACAGGTTGGTCTAAGGTTTAGTAGGTCCAGCATTTTTTGTATTTTACTTATTATTTTTAGTTATATCATATTTTAGGTCTGTTGGTATATTTCATCGGGCTCCTGCAGGTGAAGCTCTGTCGTGTAACCTGGCAACCATATTCAGACATGCGCTTTGTCGTTTTGAGTGAGCAAAGATGAGGCCACTTTCATAATTGAACTTACAAGCCACAAACGCCTGAAAGTATATACTACTTGGTATATCTTCAAAAGTTGGCTTTAAAAACGTTTAAATCTGTGATAACGCTGACACATCCAGTAAATATTGTCATGAGCTTCTGTTCCTCCGTTGGCACAGTTTGAAAAATCACAAAGTAGTGTAGTTACATCATCCAGCACAGGCTGTAGTGACAAGCAGAAAAATAGGTGAAAGTTCCAAGGAGCACATGAGAAACATTCCCCTGTTTATATACACTGTGTCTCAGCTCCGCTTCACAAAGACAATACGCCCGCTACAACTGTTGACGTAAAATCATCCTCGACTGGTGCCAGTGATGTGCAAAATCCAAGAAACTGACTTACTCATACGTTCAAGCATAAAGAGAGGCGGCTCCTGCAAACATACTCTGCGGTTATTATGGTGTTTTTATCATCACCACTGTGAGCACCAGAACCTGCAAGCACACAGACACACTCGGACAAGTCCTCCCAAGCACTGGTGGTAAAAAGTGGCCGGTTCCTTCTGATTTCCACATTCAGGTAACTTTCAGTCTGACCCGGGGACCGAGGGAGGCCAGCGCTTGGCTTTTTCAATAAGTGATTTTACTGACAGGTGCAGAGCTTCAGGTTCTTCTCTATTCCACAGTCCATTCAACATCCATTCCAGTTTTGCAAAAGAGGAGGCTGGCAAAACAAAACATGGCGTCCCAGTCAAACATCCTGTAGCGAAGTAACAGACGTACGCTGAGGACTGCCAGTATGTTCTCCTCTTCTCGCCATGTACTGCTGATGAACATCAATGTCAGGCTGGTCAGCGAGTAGATCACAGTGAGAGATTCATCCATATAGTCAACAGAGTTTTGCTGTGCCTGTAAGCTGGTGACAAGGGAACGGATACATGGACGCAATTTCTGTATTACTTTGTATTATTCTTGGCCAGTGACTGCACATTGAATTACAACTTTTATGAAGTTTTCTTGGTTGTAAATAAAAAATACCCATTCTAGTGATGCATGAGGGTACAAGCATTTCATCCTTCTGACTTGTGAGGGGGTATGCAAGTACACCCTCCATTAACCGGCGGTCACCTGTGGTAAAAAGATTCTTCAATTTGCAAGAATTTGTATTCATAGCATCTACGGTATGACCTAAGAATGCCTTTATTAATCAGTCAGTTAGAATGACATTTAGCTGTGACAGGAAGTCTGTCACCCGGCTCTCACTGGAAGAAAACAGGCGTATCCGGCTCCATGTACAGCAGTAACCTACCTGCCAGTTTCTTTATAGCGGCGATCAATAGCTGCTGATGGCCAACATCAGCTGGGAGCGGTCTGGTCATGAGCTGAGTCCAATAAAAAGGAAGTGGGTGGGCAACATCCCTTATGGCTATCTTTGCTCTCACAGACATTAAAGGCAGCGGATGCACTCGGTGGGAAACATGGTCACCTCTGTGTTTTCTAGCAGTTTCTCATAGCCCGAACTGACATTGTTTTTCTGGACCTCTACTGAACATTCTTTTTGAAGTAATAGATATTCCCATGGGACACGCTGTCTGCACTGTGCACTAATGAAACATAATACTGTTCATGATGAGCGGAGCCTGCAAATCCCCCGACGGAAAGCCTCCAGCTTATTAATAATAATCTCAATCCTCGTGGTGCTTGACCGGAAATGTGCTTTTGAAGTAGTGCTGGTGCCGTACCTGCCGGTGGATGAAGACAACAGAGCCGAGGAGACGCCATGTTCCTCCCTGCCGATCCACGTGGAGCATACGTAGAATCTGCAGGAAGCGAATCCCTCTGAAAGATAACGCTGTTTAAGTGCTGATGTGTTATCTAAAAAGTAAGTCTTCCCACGTACAAACACACAGACACACACACACACACACACACACACACACACACACACACACACACACACAGATACACACACACACACACACACACACATACACACACACACACACACACACACACACACACATACACACACACACACACACACACACAGACACACACACACACACACACACACACACACACACACACACACACACACACACACTGTCTTACCTTATTGCAGATGTGGCAAAAACCTGGCCCTTGGAGCCCACTGACAGAACAACAATAGACGCAACCACCACAATTAAGTCTGCATTGAGAGGAAATGAGAGGCTTTAGTATGAGGATGTTCATTATTCGGTGGACGCGGCACACTGACAAGCATTTGGAAAAGTCAATGGAGAAAGTACAGATTTAATAATATGAGGAAGAAGAGTTTTTATTAAGAAAATAATGTTGGAATTCATTACAAAACGATACTGTTCATTAGTTTAGCTGGGTAGGGTTACAAATAATATTCACACCAACATTTACTGCAGAAAATACTAATAAAACATACCTGGTTAGTCACATTATTATCAGTAGTATTAAGAATGAAACGCTCAGTGAAGGAAATCAGTGGGAAGTTTAATTTCATGCCAAATTTAGCTGGGAGTGAATATCTTAATTTAGTTATTCTTAATTATTATTATTACTACATTTTAGCATGACACATGTTTTTATATTGTCTGTGGCCGCGTGTGTGTCTGTGTGTGGCGGGCCTGGGGGTGGTACATATACATTTGCATAACATTACAGTAAATGTGTGTGTGGACCCACCTATAATAGAAATCGGTTTCCTGGCAAAGCGCAGTCGGCCCCAGATGCCGACGTATTTACTGCGACAGCCTGCTGACCAGAGGCGCACAAAATATTCCACACCAAAAAAGACCACAAGGACGATCTCCTGCCGGACAAATTTCAGGAAGAACACACACACACACACAGATAAGGGGGACGGACTGGTGGAGCTAAGTGCTGAAGATTCCCATGTTGCTGCAGAGTTATTCAGTGCAACAAGACTTGAACAGCTGGTCTGCTTTAACAATGACATCGCTGAATGAAAATATATCACAAATGTCTTCTGACTCACTGTTTTGTTGAGCAGCTCGACATGCAAACAAATCATGTATATCTAATTTATTAAGAAACCCTGGTTGCGTCTCAGCTGATGCATTTGAGTCTGAGCTAGGACTAAATTAGGAAAAAAATAGTGACTTATTGACTGATTGGCAATGAACGTATTGTAACTATATTAACCATCAGCATATCTGCTGACATATATAGCAATATTGGTCAGAAAATACCGCTGAGGAAATATGATCATATAAGCTTGTCAGGAAGCAAACTAACAGTGAATTAGCTGGCAAATGTACTTCTAACTGTCAGAGGGCACACATCTTCTGTTCTTTTTGGTCTTATTTTCTTAATTATGCTTTTCCGCTAAAATAAGCCACATCATTATGAGTCCAGTGCTAAACAGGAAGCTTGTATGATTGGCAATTTTTCCATGCTCCATTTCAATTCAGTACAAGTTTCCACTGTTTCTCCTCGCGGGCAAATGGATTCAGCAAATCAATTACAGCAGCACACAATTACACCAACATGTGGAAATTAATGAAGTGGTGTGAACAAGTACTGTATGTGCAATTACTTGCACTCGTCTCTTAGGCACTGATGAGCATTTGACGATTTTGGGGAGAGACGGTGATCGATAACCTTTCATTGATTTTTAACACAGACATGATCAATTTGTGCGACTGATGTGCACACAGAAGGCCTCAAGCCAGCCATGTGCTGTCCTACAGGAGCCGTTTACACTTTGTAATTACTGCAATATCTATGTAATTATGCAATTCTCCCTCAGAGCTTAACAGTAAAACCTTACAGGATAATATGGAAAACAATTAAAATCATCTAATTAACATGACAATAAAATGTTTAGTTTTGTTCCCAGAAGCAAATATGTAAAAGGTTTTATGCTCTGAGGATTCTTACTTCAAGGCTGGGAAGGAACGGTATGTTGAAAATACATCAACAACCACAGTAATGCAGAAAAGAGGATAAACACGAGGACAATAAACACAGAATACAGCATTGGGTTTTTCCCAACAATGTCAAAATTCTAATTACCATGCTATCGCTTAATATGCCAGGCTGCAAAATGAATATAATTGGGCACTGCCTTTTATGAGCAACAGAGTAATTTTGGATAACATAAACACATTGTTTTGAAAGAGTCTGGAAATGTTAGAAAAATATCAGAAAATCTTCAAGTATCCGAGAGTAACAAAAGACACAAAAAAAGAAGCAAAATGTCTGCCTGTGTAATGAACAGAGCGCTTTGTGCTAACCTTGAGTGTGCAGAGATAAAGAAGCCATATAATGGAGACATTCTTATGGTGGAATATATGTACAACATGCTTTGTGTAATGTGGTGTTTGATAATGCTTTGTTTGTTTTTCTTCCTGGTTTCAGTTCGCTGGAGGTATAGCCACTGTGTTTTCGCTATGATTGCTTATTTATTTGTCTGTGTTGTTCTGTATTGTTTGTCACTTTACTGTAAAGCCCTGGATGAGATGAGGCAACATAACTTTACCCAGTGAGTTTTATTTGTCATGTGTATAGGGTTATAGGATCGGTCCAAAAATGACTGTAACTAATATTGGATTTGGAAATCCCAGACCTCCACCACATCTTAC
>OMNV01002278.1:20855-83349 GCA_900303265.1 Brotula barbata
GGATTTTTTGGGGGGGGGGTGTTCCAAATCCAACAGGGGTAACAATGACGATCAGAGCTGCCTGGATGTGTCTTCCATCTGTACAACTGAAGGAGAAAAGGCCACTAGGGGGTGCATGATCTACTTTCAAAATGTAGACTATCTTCCCTTGATATGATCACAACATAATTAACTTCTTTAACTACCCTTACCCTTGAAGTTCAAGACTAGAAGCAGAATGACACATATAATAATGTGTTAGCTTCCAAATACCACATTTGTCCAACCATGTCTGTCTTGTGGTTATTATTTGTCCTATCTTTGACTAGCGATTGAGTACTTGGAACTTTAGATCACATACATGCTGTGTTTTGAAAATCAAATTTCCTATTCTACTTTCGGCATTAAAAATAACATATGGTGCCACTTTCTAACAAGATACAGCTTGTAAATAGTTTATAGGCTGTAACAAACGGTCTAATAAATCATTTAAAAACATTTTTTGGTTCACTAGGCTGTGACAAATTCCCCTTGTCTGGTATACATCTCCCTCCAGCATCATCTGCTTTATATTTCTCACCTGCTAATTCATCACAAAGACCCTTCAATAGGCATTTTAACACTTTCTGGAAAGGATTGCAGGGAAAATTTCATTTGATAGCACGTGGTTAGTTTTTATAATTTATTACTGTCATGAAAGAACCAAATTATTGATACTTAGAGACACAAATATACAAATTTGTTTTGAATTTAGCATATTGCTGAGGAATAAGCATTTTCTGTATTAATGACCTCCATCATGGAACTGTTGCTTTGGGGCATCTTCATCCTCGTGCACCTCTCTGTACATTCATGGGTATTCATGGGTCTCTGTACATGACAACTTTCATTTCAACAATAAATTTGTAGAATCATCTGAGATATTAAGGATGATGATGATGATAAATGAAATCCTCCGCATATTGTCATATTTAGTGAATACCTTGTGAAAAGGGGTTATACAAATATACATAAGGATGTAATTATCATCCACTATGGACAGGTATAATCAAGAACATGCACAAATTCATGCTGCAAAACTCCTTCACTCATACATTTGGGTCATGTCCATATTTGGCTGCCAACATAGAAGTGCTGAACAAATGTCAAGGAAAAGTGTGTGGATTGGGAAAATAATTAATCAATCTTGTGAACATGAAACAAACTTTTTACTTGTGGCACCATACCTAGGGTCAAAAACAAAAAACTGATGACAAACTGTGAATGAATCAGAGATATCAAAATGAATACCCTTCATGATAATGTGAAATCTTTCTCTATCTCTTACAAAGATCAAAATGGACCACTATAGATAATTTACTTGCCCCCAGAAGATATTATTCACTGCTGCCCCCTGGTGGAGAAGTTTCAAGCCAAAATGTCCAAAATGTCAAAATAGACAAGAGATGTAATAGGTCAGACTGCATGTTTCCTTGAAAGAAGAATGTGGATTGGGCACTCTCTCTCTCTCTCTCTCTCTCTCTATATATATATATTCTGAGGTGACATTTTGAGAATTTGATTTGGAGTTGGGAAGCTGAGTAGGTGTTAAAGTTGACACTTCTCTTCTCTTCTTCACTCAGTCTTTCAGTTACTTCTCAATAGGAGCTGAAAGTGACTGGTTCAAACTCAAGCAAGGTCATTGGAGGGAAGTATTTTGGCTCCCAACTGCTATGGATTTGTCAGAAGGACCTGGCTCTCCTGAGTCCAGTATAGGATGACTGAAGGATGACTGCTATCATGTGGGGTGACTTACTGTCTCTTATGGTAGATCTAATCAATCAGACAAATGAGGTTTTTGGTCCAGCCAAGGCACATAAATTGTGATTTCATGGGGCAACCTGTGCTGTTCCTTTTAAATGTGTTTAAATGTAACACTCACCACCCAGAATAGTGTTGTGTGAGCCAAGGCCTGGTACTGGTCTATGGTGGAGAGAACGCTGAGGATCAGGCAGGCCAGAACGATGAGGAACCTGCAGGAACCACAACAGAAAATACTGTACGTGAGTGCAACACAAGCCTCATAAAGTGGTGAATGATAGCAGGTATAATAAACAAACATTTGACATTTTCTATTGTATTTCTTATATTTTGTAAATTAAACACGTCCAGCTGGGCTGTTTGGTGTGCTTTTCCTCCAACTGAAGCTTCACAGAACCAGCTGTCATCAATCTGTCCAACAAACAAGAATATCTGTGCACAACTTTTCAACATCTCAGCGTCTCTCTCAGGTTTGTCTCTGTTTTACACTTTGATTTCAGCGGCACTGCTTCAGCAAACTGCTGTCTGCTGTCGAGTCTGAGTTTCGGAACAACTTTCAGAATAGTTTAATGACAGTACAATTTTATGTCAGGAAAGGTGCATTCAAGGACAGGGCTCTCGATAACACTGTGCACTCCAGCGTATAAATACAAAGGGCATAATAAAAGTGTCAAGTAATGAGCATTAGGCTCACACAAACCCACACACGCACACCTGAGGGCATTCAGGAACACACACACGGTCTCAACAATCTATGAATTGTTCCTTAACGTTCTCCTTATTCCATCAAGGTCTCACGTGTTTCAACTAAAGCAACATTGGGACTTGTTCTTGATAATGATATTCTGATAAGACTCGAGGCTGTTATATTCTTACATCAGAAACATCATGGCTTTGCCTTTCTCCTGAGTAAACCTTAATACAAATTGGACTTTTGATGAAGAACATATATTACAGCAGATATTTTATGTTTCCAGCTATTTATAACGTTTAGGGTTCAGTGATGTGATATTTTGCAACAACAGCCCTGGGGAGTTTTACTGTTTATTTAGCCCACGATATATTATTGTCTGTTTAATATGAATGAATAGATGATGTTACATTGTTACTGTTGACATTTGGGCAGTCAGATTTGTTTTACTCTCACGGAAAATTACTTTATGTTGTTTTTAGTTATTTCCAAAAGTTTTAGTTTCGTTTCAGTGACTGCTTTTTGGTGTGTATATATATACATATATATAAAGTATAGAATGATGGCGAAGTCAGCAATAGCACACTACATGAAATTAAAGTAGTATTGAATCAAAGCTAAATCGCATCACACATCCCCATTTGGAGTCAGTACAGTACTGCTTGTTATCCTGTATTACCTAATTATTGTTATTAGTGTATCAAACAGTCATATTTTGTTGCTACATGCCCTGATGGAATGCACGAATAAAGGAGAGTAAAAGATTTATAGTTTCCTTTCTGTGTTTGCACCATACAGGCCCTTATCACCTCCTATGACAGGAGAGTTGAAGGCTAACCAGGAATCCAAATACCTCTACCCACCTTCCCTTACCATATGACCGACACACACATACACACACGGACGCACACAGGCTTATGTACACACTCCGTGTGTCAACAAAGATAAAAGACAAAGGAGAGAAACAGAGGGGAAATGGGCCGAACAAATTAGCCATCCCTGTCCGAAGAACAAAACAAGGAGAGAGAACACATCAAAACAGAATGGCTCAGTAATTTGGTAACAGTGTGTCTACAGTGGGATGACTGCAGGAATGGCAGCAAATTGGTCCATGAAGAACAACAGGGCATAACAGATAAAAAAACAAGAATGGTCGCTCGTCAGGACAGACATGCCGTAGCTAAAATCCTATGACCTGACAGTGAATGCACTGACACAGATGTAACTTTACTCTCATACTGTATTTCTCACCTTAACCTCACAGTCAGGTTTCAGAAACTAGGATAAGTCGTCTCTCTCGTGTTGTGATGTGCTAAATGAGAGACACATTTGAAAGGAAGAATAAAGAAGAAACCACACTGCGGCATCTGAACCATGTTTCTGTCTTCTCTATGCTGCCCACACACTTTTACATTTTCAAGTCAAGTCATGCAGTTGTCTGTCTGAAAGTGCTCTAATTTCCCATTCCAGGTTATAGGAAGCAGAAATCAAATCCAAATGTGAAAATGTACACACTGTGAGCACAGGTGGGCTCATTGTCACTCGGCTAAGGGAACTCAGAGAGTGCAGATGTGACAGACTGCTGACAGCGTGAGGGAGAATAAGCCTGCACACACAGCAGTGATCAGAAACCCAGAGAATATTTCAGGTCTTTATAAAGAGATTTGAATACCGAGGGTTCTATGTGGTCCATGTAATCATTCTAAAAAACGATCAGAATCAGGATATGACTTGAATTCTTACTAGTGTGAATGGTGTTAGCAATCCAAGGTCAGGGTCTGGTAAGAAAAGCATTCAGTGCTCATTCAGTCAATAATTTCCAAATAGATGTCTTGGAAAACCTGCTTATCATTGACTGAACCTTGGATTTGCAGATATATAATAATATTTACTGCCCGGTTTTGCTGCACGATTGATCTCCTTTTTATGTTTCATTGTTTTGGTATTTTACTATCATATTGTTCTGTACCTTTTGATAGATTCTTTGTTTTCATCATTACAGTATTGAACTATTATTTATGAATTACACGTGACAGTCTGTAAAGAATTGGGTTATAAATGATCCAATGTACATTTTAACCTCCATGAGACAAATCTGGATAAGAGCCAACAGACCATAAAGGACCGTCAGACCTTTACAGCCAAAGACTGCATAGCGTTACAATGTGCTAATAAAGGTCTGATTCAATTATTTCAGATATCCGAGAGTGTCCTCTACTACACACACTCGGTATTCTGGTCATAAATGTCAAGATGGCTGGGACTATCTGACCATTTATTCCCTTTCTACTCTAACTGTGGCAATATGATTCACTTCTTCCCCCTCCAGCACAATAGATAAAGAACCCTTAAACATTACCAGCCATGTAACAACAAATAAAATAATAGGCATCACTCAACACAGCACAAAGGATTCCACTATGACTGATGTGCAGATTCACTTGCAGCCTGATGTGCAGTGAGTGTGTAGACAAAAGGCAGGAGCAGAATCACAAGTTAATAATGATGCTGCTGACCATACAACTACCTTTTATCATCTATTATTCCATTTGGACCAGCACCGGTCACACTTTAGTACAAATACTTGAGCAAAACAAATCCATCATAAAGGAGATGTCAAAACAAAGGAAATGTCTTAATATCACCAGTCAGTAGGGAATGGGGTTTTGGGTGACAGGATAGAAAATATCTTGATTAATTTAAGTGAGTACCAAAAGAAAAAAAGGAGAGTGGTAACCGGTGATCAAACGTTGAATGGCCTTGGCTTTGTTCTTCAAAGGGCAGATGTGTGACTGAGGCAAAACACAAAGATCTGTCTAAGCAAGAAAAGATAAAAGCACGGACGTCTTTTCCTAGGTTACTGGAAGTTGAAACAACTGCAGCTGGAAAATTTCCTAAAATTGAACAGAATGAAGCAGCACTCACCTTGTGTTTTGAAACTAATTTAATGCCTCCCAAATTTGGCTTCAGCAATACTCCCTACTTGTATCATCAATAAGCTGCATGTGGCCTTAAAGCTCACATAAAAACATGGACTATGGAGTCCTGCCTTTGATGGATCCATGCTGCTCAAAATGAAAATATCACTTTCATTCATGTACTAAATATTTCATGGCACACTACAGGCAAACAACCCTTCTTGTTTGCTTGTGTTGTGCTAAGACCGTTGAAAATAAATAAAACATAGACAAAAGCGCTTTATTCCTGATGCGTTTACCAAGAAATCGTGGAATATATGAATTATATGAAACTTAATATACTGTATGATGTTATATTTCAGGAAAAAATAAATGTTTTAATAACGTGATCAGACCTTCCTGAGCTCAAACACACACACACGAACATACACAAGGGTATTTGTGATAAGGCCTTGGGTCACTGTGAAGCTCTAGTTCTGGGTCAGCGATAAGGCCGTGCTTGTTCGTAACTGCTTCCCTCCCACTCAAACACTTGCAAAACAAAGTAGCAAACCTAAAATCTGCCGGATAGTTCGTCATCCCAGCAACAAATCCCAAACCCAAACACCGTGCCGTGACGTCAAACTTACAACCAGGACTGAATTACAGACATTTGCCTCAACCGTGCGATCAATAATAAAATCAATTAGTAACAACAACGGCAATTCCATGAAACAGAGAGTAAACACAAACTACAGATGTGATAATGCTGCATACAGTGTAGATAAACCGCTGCACGTCGGTGACATTCTGTATTTTATATATATATATATCGTGGTTTATTGAGTAAGTATTTCTTAGGAAGTCACCGATGCCTTTGTTGCTTATTAGCTGACAAAGTCCATATATGGATCGCATACATGGAGGGAGCCGAGTTAGGATGAGTGTTATCAGGATAAACACACTCGAATACACACTTCCCTTTTATCCTCTTAACCTTCAGTAGTCAAATGTTGTGTTTGCAATCATTTATCGCTTAAAAGCTGGTCTGTCAAACAAACCAAGAAAAAAAACAAAAACTAGACATAACTTCAAATTTTGCCTTGTGAAAATCTTAACATGTCTGCCAAACCAATAGACACATTTCCAAGTCATAATTTGTTGTTTACAGAGTTACAGAGAGCTGAAAGTGAAGGACTTGTTCAGGAGTGGATATGACATGGTGTACGAATTTTTAACTCAGTATTTCAGAAATGGGTTGTGAGACAAATTAAGCCAAAAAATCACATCGGTAGCTGTAATGGAAGAACTATTTACAACACTGTCGTCAATGATATGCGTGTGCGTGTGTATGTATATAAATATATATAAAAACCTGAATCAATATAAACATTACAACAAGTACGTTTTTCTGACACGTCGGCTTTTGTGGGGAAAGTCTTGCTTTTGTAATTCAAAGGAGTTGCTTTTCCACAAACGATTCCTATGAAGTCTGAGCTCTCCTGGAACATCTACATAGGAGCCATTAAATGAATCGGAAGATACTTCACTGATATTTTCTGAAGCTAAATCTAGAATTTTCCAATAAGCATCCACTGGCATTATTGTTGTCATACTGCTGTGTTGCTTTGCTGGCGTATATGATTATAGTTTGTGAGTGCTGCAGTGTGATCACATTTCCGCTGAATTACTGACACTCTACTCTGCTCCAATATGTTTCTGCCTTCCCCCTGCATCCCTTCCAACACTGCAGGGTCACAGGGTGGCAGCGCCGGGCAGGGCCACTGCCTCCTCCACACGAGAGGCGCTGCCAAGTTTAGCTACCCGCTATCAGTTCCAACAAGTGGGGACAGACAGACCACATAGAGCTGAGCCGGAGGATCATGGCTGGTCATATACCACATTCCTAAACCATAGCTTCAAGTCTGTTAGACCGCCAGTTTCATAGCAACGGGTGACACCAACAAAATGTCATTAAACTGTGGCAAGTACGAAGTGCTGGAACCGGATTTCAATCAGTGCATAGGCTACATGTTTACAAGTTTGCTGACAATACCTCCAAGTGGTGCCTCATAATCTGACAGTTTGAGTAATCTGATGTCAGATTTTCACAAGACTAAATCCTCAATTCATCAGACAACATACACTCTCTTCATTAGGATGATAAATGATATCATTTAGTTAGCTTTGCTGCATTGTGCAACAATAACACACATTCAAATATCATCATAAAAGTTGAACGCAGCGCAAATAATCCATGTCAGTTTGTCTGCTTGTAAACCAGTGGGTTTTTTTGGCACAAATTAAACGTTTTAATGGCAACGAGGAGAAAATACGTTTCCTTTAAGACTCCTCTGAGTGCTTATTTTGTCTGCGATTCTCTTGTCTTTGATGAATTATAGGGCATTTCTTTCATTGCATTGACTAAAATAGCGCCATAATGTTCCCAGAGGGACTCGCATATTTGTGTGTATCTGAGCAACATCTTTGTGAAATGTACTGTATTAACATTATTCTCCTTATTAAGTGCTTCTAAAGCCGTACAGTTCACTCCCCGTTTAATTATGCACTTAGAATTGCAATTATACCCTTGAACACCCAGTGGATGTGATCATTATGAAAGTAAAACACTCACACTGTGAAGTGATACACGAAGCATTTCCAACCAGAGGGCCTCTCCAGAAAGTTATACACGCGTCCTTGGACATAAGCGCGGGTGAGGACCGGACGGACCCCGACGCTGTAGACGGACATCCGCACAGACATCCGGGGATGAGACAGGTACGGGTGATGGACGGCTGTGTGAGCAGGGATTTCAGCCGTGCGTATTTTGCCGTCCTCGGGCATGTTTTCCTTAGAAAAGTCGTTGTTGGACGCGGTTTCGGACAGTTCCAAATCGGGTGGTCTTTTCCCACGTCCTGCAGCGCCGGAAACCCTCCGTGTGCTCCACTGACAGGCCGCTGAATGAGACATAGCTTCCCGTGTGTCTTCTGTCCGTGTTACTGAGGTGTCTGTCATTGAGCCAAACACACCAATGTTCTCCTACACATGTGCGTAAAGCTCTCCGTTGTGCGCCTGAACGCACCAGGACTCTCCAAAGTCGTTACATGAACCGCGTTATGAATGCTGCTCTGTCTGCGACAAAATGGACTGGATCCTGTTTTTTAATTCCACTTTACAGCTCTCCTGGTTGTTGAGCACACGGGGCTGAGCTCTGAATGAACTCCCCCGCCTCTGCACTGCACTTATCAGGAGGAGAGCTGCAGGCGCTCTGAGCTTCAAGCTGTTCAGCCATTTTGCAGTTTTGCACAGTTGCTAAAAAGGAGATCTCCAATGTCTAATTAAACACACACACACACACACACACACACACAGGCTCACCTAAATGGATAGCTGTCATCAATAAAGGGATTCATTACACCTGTGATTCTTCTGCTACCACCTGTCAAAACATCCGTAAAAAAGGCCTTCTGTTGACTGTACATACTAATATAATGTTGTTAATAACGTATCTAACATATGTACCTGTTAGTGGTGGACGATACACTATATAACATAATAACATACGCTTATGTTCTTTTAGCTAACGTCAACTAGCTTAAAATCACTAGCACTTGCTAGCAAAAGCGTTAGCTTGCAAGCTAACTTGAATGAACACATTTCACTTTTATTCCTGCTATTCTATTTTAGCTTATTTTCATTCTCTAATCTCCTGTTTTAATGTTTTGCTTTATATTTAATGTTACACGTAAACTGTTCCGCCTCGATGCCTTTTTGTGTTTATGTGTAAAGCACTTTGAATTGCCCTGTGCTTGAAAAGTGTTTAACAAATAAACGTGTCTCGCCTTATTGTGATCGGTTCACACCATGCGTGGAGCAATATGAAAACACTGCCGCTGGTAATTAATTAGCGAGGTAATTTCAGCACAAATTGAAGTTTGTGGTTGTTAAGCAACAATTAAACTAACACACATTCTTCACCTGTGCAACAATTGTTAAATTGTAGTCTCAAGAACAGAAAAGATTTCTGTTTACCACCACATCTATCTATCTATCTATCTATCTATCTATCTATCTATCTATCTATCTATCTCGCTCCCTCGCTCTCTCTCTCTCTATCTCAGATCGAATCATAATATAGAGATTTATAGGTATTTTGTCATTGTGTGTAGATGCAATCATAAAGGGATTTTTCTGTTTGAAAACCCTGCTGTTTTGACAGTTTTATTTTATGTTGACTGAGTGCTTTAGAGCCCTCTTTACATTCTGATGCCTAGTGTGAGGTAAACATTTTATTTATCGTGGTAAGTTACAGTTTTGAAAATGTTTGCACTGTTTCAGGGGAGAAAATTGAGGCAGTGCGTTTGGAACACATTTCCCTCAAGATTCCGAAGAGAGCTGTTATGCATCTTAATTTCATGTTTCACAGCAGGAAGGATCTTTTCATGTAAAACACAACTACACACGGTCTTGTGCAGGCTGACATTGCCCAAGAATGACACAGCCTGGTGTTAGCGCCACAGATCTTAACCTTTGTATTATTTTCTGCATTACATTTGTAATAAATCCATTGGCTGTCATGTTTTCAGTACTTGCTCCTTATTTATAATAAGGTCCATGGTATTATCATAATATAATGCATTCTTTATTGTTGAGGAATGGAATAGTGGTTTGGTATAGTGAGGGTGAATTATTTTCTTTAATTAAAACATCAAATGCAGACGAGCCATTGTGTAAAAACTTCCTTGAATGTTTGTGGTCTATTTTCCTGTCAGAAACAAGACAAGACAACATAGTAACTTTTAAGTTAAGGTAAAATGTGATCTGTTATAACTCCACATTCATCTCTTGGCCTAATTCAAGGAACCTCTGGGGACACAGGCACCATAGTTTGACTACACTGTGGAATGTTTTTGCAGTGACCTTGGCCAAGCTACTCCAAGGCGAAGGGAAACAGGTTGGCGGAATCAGATTTAATAGGAGGCGAGGGGCATTCATGTGATGACAGCTTCTGTTGCCGGGTAGATATTAAGTGTAACTCCAATTTGCTGGTCATTGATGGCATCCACTACTTCAGTGTTTTTGTTATTAGTTTAAAGACAGAGGTGTAACATGAAGGTCAAAAGGTCCCATACTTGTGATTGAAGGTGATACTGTAGTTCCTGGAGGAAGTTGTTGAGAAATATTTACACAGGGGCCAGTAGCAAAAGTAGACTCCACCTTTAGTTGAGTTGCGTTGCTGTAAAGAATAGTGAGTATTTGTTACATTTTCAGAATGTCGGTATCCAGGAACCTATCAAGAGCACGTCTGTCATTTCGGAGCGGTATTCTTCACACACCACCTAGAAATCAAATGTTTATATTCCATCAGCCTTTAGCTTACTCACATAGCAATTAGTCAGTGTTGTTTCATGTGAACTTGAAACAAGCAACGGAAGGGACTAACTGTGTCTGATGAGGTACAGTAAATGAAAGAGCCCCTACTGATGCCGATACAACACAGCAATTAGAAAACGTTGTGGTGAATGTTGTCGTTCATTGCTATAATGTGAAGAAATATGAAGAAATCTTTCTCCCCAAGGATCTCCTGTATATGATGCTGTTTATATACATCGAAATTTACCTGCAAGAAGGATCATCACAGCAGCAACGGATGATTATATTACAGGCAGTTTAAAAAAAACATGTAGCGATAACATTCCATGATGAGTAAGTGATAATTACAAAGAAAAGACAATCACAGTAACGCAGGAGGAGCAAACATGGACATCACCTGAAAAAAATACGGATAAAACCCCATCAGTATCCAGAAAGCATAGAAATTTAAGGCTGTGCAAATTTTAAAGCCAGTCTGTACAAATTAGTGATAAGATCATGACTTGCATTGTCTTCCACAGACTCATTAATATAAATTCATTAAGAGAAATTCATCGTACTATGATCTCATGAATAAATGATCAGCCACACAGCTTATTTCTGTAGAGATATTGCTAATCAAGCCATGACAGACGATGGTTAAAGATGAGTGAGGGCATTTCAATTTACTTGCAGCGCGGCACTTTAAGTGTTTACTGAATACCATTAAATATAGAAATAAACCATCTACTTTTCCTCAAAGTGCAATACGTAAACTTCGTGTTTAAAAAAAAAAAAATGATGTAATGTGCTGTTGAAAGTATTCTTTCATGTGATAAATTATATATTAATTTTATGCTGAATGTATGTAATAGTCTTTGGAAAAAAAACTAATTTTATTGTTTATTCACTGTAAAATGCAAAATGCAATGGTTAATAGTTCACTGATTCGTGAGACTTGATTTCCCTTGGTGATCAATGAGGTTTGCTGTTTAATTAGCAGAAATTCATAAAATCAGGAACTATCACGTGAGGTCACTCATAAACATGCAGCTTTTTTTAATCAGGACCTTTTTTATTAAGACTGTCTGAGTAATAACGCTACGATTGTACAATTTTATGATCTCCAGTCTGGTTTTGTTCACTCTTTCTGTCTGTCTTGTATTCTTGTCATACTGCTCTCACTTCTTTAATTGTATTAAGTACAGTAGCTATACTGTAAGTGTGGAAAACAAGTGAAAGGAAAACCATTATGCAGTATATATTAGAAGCTACAAAAGGAGCAATTTATCAGCAAAATCAGGGTTTAAAAGTTAAAATATACCACAAAGTCTGCCATCTCTGATGAATATGTAACAATTATTCTTTATAGGAACAAGTTATCCGGATCATTTGCTTTAACCTATGTTCGCCTAAAGCCCTGAACTCATGAGGAAAACACCGAGGTTATGACGTCAGTGCACTCAGTCATATGCGATGTGTTGATGTTACATACCACAACTCATCACCCCTTGATTTATGACAGTGAGAGGAGATGAGATATAGCTCCAGGACAACAGATAAGAAGGCATACCAACAAAGTACGAAACTTAGCAACTCTACATAGCTATATTTGTCCAGTACCGGGAAGGACCCTGTTTGCTCCTGGTGCACCTTGAATTCCATGAGAGTCCTTGTCCATGCTGATTTCATAGCAGGTTTTCCTTAGAGCCCTAAGGTTCTACATTGAAATCCGAACACTGAACAGGATGTTGGAGCAGAGTGAAGTTCCTGTCATGTTGCATTTTCCTGATGGGAGTACATTGGGTGCACTGTAGCCACAAGGGGATGCCCCTGGTCAGCACCAGTGCTGAGTAGTGCTCCAGTGGTACAGTGCAGATCAAACCTTCCTTGTCCTATAGCCACATCGCAACGCCATCCTTCACAAATAACATCAGTTATATTTATGCATATTGTTGTATTGGTGTTTTTTTGTGATGTAAAAGAATGATTCCATCATCTAAATCTCTCTACATCCTTTAATCTATTATTATATCATTCCCATACTTAGTAATGTAAGACACGTATTTTGGCTCGCATGTAAATATACTTTATTCTATCATGTTTCCAATGTGGAATGAAGCAACAGTTCATATTTTATTCTTTGCAACATCTATTGTACTGTATGTTTTCATGCAGAGAGGGGACACTGTTCAGTCACCACAATAAATGTGGAACTCATGCCACGAGGACAGCTCAGGTTACACTTCCAGTAATAGAAAGTGTAGAACAGAGAGAAAATATTATAGGTCTCCTTATTATGTACCAGAGTGACATATGATGGGTTTTTTTTCATCAAGTTTTCACAAGTTTTTTAATCCAATTCAAAGGAAACAGACAGATTCCCTCACAAAAGCGGAATATAATGAGCTATAGACAAAGCGGAGATCACCAGACACAGCCGCTCAGGATGTTATGCACAAGGGTAAACTGAGGGTGACGGGTGGACAGGTGGAACATGGCAGGATTTGAAAGAGAAAAGCTCTTACACAGAGAGGGACAACAAAGAGGAAGAGACAGGGAGATGATGAAGATGACAGTGATGAAACAGAGATAAGGCTTGGCCCACGGTGTAAGATCAATCACCAATTAGGTACTTTATGGTGATTTTATGTTTCTAACGCCTGTACGAGAACATATTTCATCCTTATCCTGAAATGGACCAGAGGACCATGTACCTCATGATATTATAGGGTGCTCAGAAAATTCAAAGGGATAAAACATTCATCATGCAACATAATCAAACTTGTGGAAGTGCCTGTGTCCGTTTCATATACATGGAGGCTGGACTTAATAGAAATAAACCAACAGTTCATGCTGATGAGCTGTTTCATGAAGCACGCTGCATGTCAGAAAGTAGGTTATGTACGTGGAGCTTCCGGTAGAAAACATCAAACTCTCTTTTTTTTGGTATGTTGCCGCCTCTTCCTCAGGTAGAGTCGACATTTAACACTGTCTAATTCCACAGCTTGGTTATTTTTGAATGAGATGCCTTGTCACTCCAAGGCTATAAGTTCAATGCAATCGCCGCTGTTGTGTCCTGTGGGTGCCGGTACTCAGCAAGCCCTCAGTGTGGCGTGGCTTGCGGAGAAATAAACAGCAGGATGAGGTTGTGGTACTATCCGGAGTGGAAGTACATTGTTAAAGCTAATGTGATTAATTGGAAGAGGCTATGACTTCTGCAAGCTCTGACCATGATAGGCGAGTAGAGAGAAACGATGGATGGAGTACAACCAGTCTGAGCTGCAAAGAGCTGCATAAATTATTCAGATGTTGGCCTGAAAGTTGGAAAAATAAACAATGTGGCCTTTAAAAAATGCAGTAGTGATCAAGAAGGGGTAATACAGATCGTATTCAAGGTGACACACTGCTTTTTTGTCCCCGTTTGAATAGTTTCTCACAATATACGGGGGAGGATGTGTTCAACATTGTTCCAATAGCAAAGCTACTGTAACATGTCAGCACCCACATGCAAGACTTTTGAATTTACAACTCCAGATACGCACCACCAAGTATGAGGCTGAGGAGGGAGGGTTTGGCATGGAGCCAGAAAATGATTAATCTATTTTGCACATTAAGTCATTTTCAAAATAGACTCTTAAACAAAAATAACCTGAGCCTGTACCTCAGCAGTCTGTGAGATGTGGAATCACAAAGGCTTGACTGATTAGCTCCTTCGCACACAATATTTTCCCACATCCGATTCCAGTAGGAAGTGCTAAAGAGGCTTTTTCACATATCACAACATTTCTGGATTCCCATCAGGTTGTAATGAGGGTTGCAGCTCTAAAAATCGAGTATAATGAGAATATTGTGTTCACAGACAGTTCTGTCTAAAAATAGTAACATCAAAAAACTCACAGCAAAGAGGTTCACACCTCATCAAACATAAATGCTTTGTAATATTATACATCATCAGCCGGCGTTCCAACATCGATTTCATGATCTCATTAACATGCAGAGTACAATTTTTTTTTATCAAGTCATCACATTGCGCTACAAATCAATGTGTCTGTATCGTGTCATGTAACTGTAAAATATTTAATCTAAACATTTGTGCTTTATAAAGCGCTGAAATTCAGTATAAATTGATTATTAAAAACACAAACAGAATGATGTTAACATACAGCAGCATAGTAATGTCATTGCCTTTTGTCAATATTCTATATTTAGCCTGAGCCTTCTTTCCAAAAATACTACCTGTGATATAGATAACGCAGAACTGAATATCAACATGTGGCTATTATTCACTAATATGAGTAGTTATTCTTACAGTAGCCTTCATATTGTAGCTTTCATATTTAAAATGAATTAAATGAAAGACTGGTTAAAGCGTAAACAACACTTCACTATACATAAGCCAGGATTCACCTAAAACTGATTTGTGTCGGAAAAATTACAGTGATACACAAAAATCTGGGTCAATCGTTCACATTGCAGTGATTTAACCCGGGTTCCTTAACATCAGACACCCAGGCCATCCACCTAGAGTTGATACACTGACTTCTCCATGCCCTTTTTCAGCATCTCTGGTGCTCTGAATGGCTTTTCTGTCGTGCAGACCAGTAATGCCAAGAAGCTTGAAGGCTTTGTGGAGAGACTGGCCTGAAAAGCCTCTGCAGCCGGCCTGGGTAGGTGCACAGCAAGCCTTCCATCCTTGGCTCTGGCTCTCACCTACCAGTCATTCCGTACTTGGCCATCCATCTGTCAGAGTTCTCTTCCTTCCCAGTCTTCCCAGGTTCAGTCAGTTCCATCAGGACTGTACACCAGGGACAACTCTGTCATTCAAAGGTAGTTACAGAGCTTTAAAGATGCTTCAGATACAATGATATAGAATCATTTATATGTCATTTTTTGTTCATCACAGCATTTTAGGAAATTTGATTAAACACCAGAATTGGCCTCCCAGACCTTGTAGTGTAAATGTAGTCTAATTCCCAGTCAATAAGGGCCATTACAGCTCTGCCAGATAATTAGGTGCCTGGCTATGGAGAACGTCTAAAATTAAGAAGCCAATAAAATCTATTTGGAAGCAGAGACAACTAACAAAGGAAAGCCAAAGTGGTGAAGATATGATAGTATTTTAGTTTGTTATTTTCTCTTTTAAGTTTTTTTTCAGGTCAAGGCAGCTGTGTTTTGGTCACACTGCACGTAAAACACAACATCAACAAAAAGCATCGGAGTACGAAGGCTAATTTGCATCAGCTTTGGCAATTATCATTTACACTTGATCCTCACTAAAGCGATCACTAAAACTGAACAAGAGAGACAGAAAGAGAAAAAGCGCATCAATGTTTATTGTTGGAGATTAAAATGTTCGGATATGGTAAGGTTTAGACTCCTAAACGAAAATAATACAGAGCCCTTCAAAGCTTGTTGCATCCATTCATCAAACAGACAAACAGACTCAAGAACAGCTTCCACCCCAGAGCCATACGTGAGCTGCACACTGCCAAACACTGACACCGACTGTTCCAGACCTACGTGACCACAACCACTTATAGTTACATAAAAAAAGAAAAACTCTAATCCATGTCACTATCAGCACTGAAATTCTTACAGAATAAAGTCACATATATTAATTGTTCCATTTATTGAACACTGTTCAGATGTTACATTACAACCAGACCTTGAATGTATATAAATCATGTATATACAGTATATATACAGTATATTGTATATACAGTATATAGTATTCCTCTGTATCACTTCAGATGCCATTTTATTTTTTTTATTATTTATTCTACTGTTCTGCAACACTCCTTCAGCATACTTGTATCTTATTGTTTATCTATTTATTTATTTTTAAATCTCACTTGAATTGTAATTTTCAGTCTCTAAATCTCAAACTTTTATTTTAATTCTAATTTCTGTCAGCTCCACCAGGACTGTCATCCAATTTCATTGCACTCTGTGCAATGACTCTAAAAATAATGATAATATAATAAATGTTATGTCCAAAATTGTAGAACCAGAAGAAATATGAAAGAGAATTAAAATGAAACCAGAAGTCCCCAGAGGATGTTGTGGTTATACATTTTAATTAAAAGCACCGAGGCACCCAAGACTGGTCTCATTTAGTTTTGTTTTCTAGGTGTTGGCTAAGTGATAGCCTTGCACTACGTTTTTGAAAGTACCATGTTGTGTATTCCACTCACTGAAACCAAGCACTGGACATGTGGCAATAAGTAAAGGGGAAAAATGGCTGCGAAGATGTGAGGCTCTGAGTCAGCAGTGCTACAGCACATGACGTACCAGATCTCCAGAGACTGATGGACGCAATTACATGAATATCTCTGCTTTAAAATGCCATTCCCACAGTGCAACCCTTTAGACATAGCACTGAATGGACATAATGTAAAGGTGCATGAGTGTTCAGCACTACCATGGGAACATTCTGGAACATTTCGCAGCCCAAGAGCCTCTTTATTGAAGTGATATTAGAAAATAATGCGCTCCACTGACTTCATGTTCGCCACTGTTCCCGACGTTTATGACCCTTTTAAGACGTGCCATTATGTCCGCATAATGCATAGTCACAAGGTAAAAAAGTGGGACTAAAGGTGATCTTTCTTCAGCTGTTATGGTCTGGAGACATTGCTCATTGATCCTGTGAAGGGATTAAAAAAGGTCACTTGCTGGAAATTAAAAAAGTGGATGAAGACATAAATGTTATTATTGAGTCCTTTCTTTGACTGAATTCGTTGAAAATAACATTACCTGTAATGAGAGACTTGTTCACACCAGTTAGAAATGCTCCAAGTCAAACAACTGCTTAAAAAATAACACACGTTTTGCTTTGCAGTTCATCACTAAGCTGATGTCAAGTCCTTGCATAGTTTTCTGTATATTATCCAGAAGATAAAGCAAAATATTGTTAATGCAGGAAGGAGCATCAGTTCCATGATCATAAATCATTATCAGTGCAGTCCATCCTCTGAATACATTCCATGCGTATAAATAATAAAATTTAATGCCATTGATCACTTAAATACTTAATATTGGTTTGTAATAAGAATAAATAACTGCAGATTAGACAACAAAGGAAATGCCGAACACCAATATATCAAATGTAATCCCTTCATTATGATCAACCTCTCATACTTTGGACGTTTGTTCTAGTCGTAGCATTAATTACTATCAGTACAATCCTTGGTTAATGAATAGATTAAAACAGCAAATACCCAATGCACAGCGGTGCCTCGGTGTAATTAAATCTGTCTGACCACTCCCCCCCCCGTCTCTCACCCTCAGGTATCCTCTGTGCAAAGCAGGATTTGTGCTGTGTTGAGCAGGTGATGACCTTTTTCGCAGAATAGTTTGTGACTGCACGTGATGTTGGATTCTGTAGCCCAGAGACTGAAAGTTAAAAAAAAAAAAAAGTCTGGATGAAGAATATCTTCAGAGAAAAGAAATAAATAAAGACACTCCCTCTGTTTCTTGGTACACATGCAGTGAGTTATCCCTCTTTATATGAGGCCAAAATATTTGCACATGAGGTGGAGCATTTCAAGGTCCCTTTTGTTCCATAGCAGATAATCCATACTGGAGTTACCCCCATATTACCCTTCCAACATCTCCATCTCCGGTGTCCTAACCGTTTGAGAGTGTCCTTGCTCCTATAACGGCTTCATCAAATGAAACACAAAGCAGAGATGGCAGTGAGAAACAGACGGGGGATTAAACGGATGAAAACATGAATCTATTTCGAGAATATTAAACGAATCATCTGAAGACAACTTGAACGGCCAGGACAGGCTATCATCACATGACACAAACAATACTGTAGTCAGCATTCTACAGTATGATTACGGCTAACTCTCATCGGAGGGAACCAAAAATGAATAAATAGTCATTTGAAGCTGCATTGAAACAGTTTGTGATTTCATTTGTGTTTGAGTGGGCTGACTGTACTCTACTGTAGCCGGCAGGCGTGTGTGTACTGTAGATGTAGAGCTTCCTGTTGACGTGCCAGCAAATGTGAATGTGAGGCAAAGCACATTTGTCAAACGGTGATTATTTGACGCGATAATTCAATTAAAATCAATCCGATGCAGTTGGATATTAAAATAAATGTCCTCTAGCAACCAAAAGTGGATTTTACAGTGATTGATTATGGGAATTTAACAGACGAGTGTGTATTGATCCGGCTACTCAAAATGCACACATAGAGATGTCACCGCCTCCATCCAACGTTCTAAGCACCCCAGGGTCACGGAGCCTTTCTGTAAGAGAGATTTTTATTTATTTATGTTTTTTCACACATTAGGTGGCACCAACAATGTTTCTGCAAACAGCCAAACACATTTCTCCACGATGTGTGGCTTCAAATGGGAGGTGAGAGTGTATAAACGCATCTTTCTCTTTTGTAATGATGCAATTCAAAGCCCAACTAATTGAGTTGTTGCATCAAGCACATTCAGATATTTTATGTGCGCGCTGAGAATTTTCCAGTCACAGATTTCATCTATTAACGATTATTGGTAAACAAGTACCATTAATGTTTTATTGCTCAATGGTATATCTTAAGTGCTTGTCCGGCAGCACACACTGCTTTATGTGTGTGCATACTTATACTACTCCTCTGAGTCAGGCAGTTTTCTATATACTAAACACGCTGAATAGGGTAAGCAGAAACCACTAGCTTGTTGATTACACCTCTGTTGCTACAGTGGGTGGCTTTCCATCATATTTTTTGCTTTGTGTGTGTTTGCGTGCGGGTTATTTATTCACGTAGTTATTTATTTATTTGTGTATTTTTAAATGGAAAATTTACGGCATCTACCCACAAAAAAAACAACTCAAGGGTAAAAGTGTATCTGTGTGCCGTACTGTAACCGAACCCAAACACCGGTTGATTATTGTTACCAACTCTGTGTCTGCTACTACTGTCTGGCAAGCACATAACACAAAGGGCCTCAATGAGCTGATGTATAAAGCTGTAATCAGAATCAGGTTTATATATATATATATATTATCATATGATATTAATCTAATATCCATTCATGTCCATTCATTGGTCATACTTTATAAATATAACAAATTACAGGCGTTGGATTGTGATTTCAGTTGGACTCAAAGTGTAGATTTCAAAATGCAACATGCCAGAGAATTACTGCAACACCCTGGAATGTACATAAGATAAGATAAGATAAGATAAGATAAGATAAGATAAGATAAGATAAGATAAGATGGAGGCCCAGTTGTAAAGAAAGAAGTAAAGAAATAGAGAAGAAAAGAAGTATTTGTGGTGACAGCAGCAATTATAACTTATCAAATCAAACATTTTAAATTACACAATGAATAAAACATAATGGGAAAAAGGCTTTCCTGTCATTCGATGCTGGATGTCAGACTATATCTACGTTTCTCCCTCTCCTATTAGAGAGCCTCATCTTGTGATCTGCTGGTTTGCCCTCATCATTCACACCGTACACGCTGAAGTTGAAGCTTTATCACGATTTAAATAAAGTAATATATGAATAATAATTAAAGACATTTTCACACAGTGACTTTTTTTGTGTCCGGTTTCTTTTTATCTGCTCGAGTTCCTTGTTAAATATTTATATTTTTTAAACATCTTAGCCGCTGGTAAATCTGATGTGACAGCGTCGTATTCCTGTATCCGCGTCTGAGATTTTCAGCACACACTTGAGGCTTGCACTCCTGCTCCACCGAGTTGACTTGAGTTTTCTGACTGCCGTGAAAATGAAATGTGAAGATGATATACCATACGAGATGAAAATCCTGACAGGGACAGGGACACGGCAGGCGCAAACCAAAGACATTTCCCTGTTCCTGACAGCCAGCCAGTGGGATGATGTGGCTTGAAATACAGTATAGCCTACTTTATTTTCAGGCGGCACAGCTCACACTGCCAAGCCCCCATATTTTTACCTGAATGTCATGGAAACACCGTAAGCAATACTGTGATGCTTCCTAAGTGCTGACTTCTCGGGAAAACATGTTGTGAAGGTGTGAAAACGTTGGGTATCTTATAACTTAAGTGTGGTTTTTACTATCTATAAATGTTTATCTATTACTTGTCTTCAGAACACTTTTTTTCGTCCTTCCAAGCCATCGCTCTTCACACTCACACCTCGCACAATCTCACCTCCAGTGTATAAATATATTTATTTATTATCAAAGTAAAAGTAGATTGCTATCCTACATATCCGAAAGCGGAAGGAAAGCCACGTTGGAAAACTGCAATTACAGCAAACCCCTCTGTTTAAAAACTTCTTTTCTATTCTGCGTCTCATTAATAATTCACAAACACAAACGGCACAGTTTGCCACAGCGGTGAAGACTGTGCATATGTTATCGTTAGCTTAAAACTGTTGGAGTCGCAACGGCGCAATTTAAGTGTAAATGATTGCAGATTGCGCGTGTCCAGAGGCGAGCTGACTCCGTTCCTGCACACGAGTCTACATTGCGCGATAATGGAGCCGTTTGGGTTCGCCGTGTGTTTTCCTGCATCGGTGCGACCACATTGCGATGACGTCACGTTAACGGTAAAACATTGATTCGCAGCCACAAATCAACCACCTCATTGCCTCTCCTCCGCTCTTCGCCGTGCGTATATAACTTGTCAGCAACTTGTGCAGTGGAGTGTAAAAGCTTCTGTAGCATCTCCGCTCCCTGACAGATTACCGTCTCCTGTTTTACTTTGACGACAAGAGCTGTGCTTAGATTTGTAGTTGATGACATGCTGGAGGGCTCTAACACTGAGTGTTCAGCACTTTCCCCCCACAGTAACTCTTCCTTTATCTCAGCACAAACAGGACAGCTGCTGTATGTATACAGCTTCTTTTCTTTCTTTTTTCAGGGGAAGTCATTGGCAAAATAACAGTTAATATACGGCGTCCTCTCACAGCACATCTTTGAGAATGAGAAGAAGAAGAAGAGATGTAATACTGGAGACCTTTAAGGGATTTGCCAGCTCTGAAATCACCCTGATACGTGCGCCCTCAAATCATTTTTGTAGCCTTCCAGATAGTCCACAACAATTTGAACAGATTAACTTCAATGAAAAGGCAATTATTAGCTTCCTTTGTATCTTGAAGAATCCCAGCGGAACAAAAAACAATGCGCTCATCGCCAGGAAACTCGACCGTTTCCACCGTGTCGTGATTGGGAATAATCTCCACACTCGACTAATTATGCAAACAGAAGGCTCGCACATAAAGATAAAGTAGCAAATTGCTGATTATATGAAATCTTGCGTGTTGGAATGATGCAGTGGGTTTTGATATGATAAGTTGCTGAAGGAACAATGGTATAATCCGGCGGTATACCATTATCGTCGCTCTCATTTGCTTCTCCTAGACATTTATGAGATTAATTAAAATCAGTTTCCTTGTACTCGTGAATTTAAGCTCCTGGGAAACTGTGCGTAGTCTGTCTCTCATTACCTCTCTCTTTTGTCCAAATATGTACTCAACATGTCTTCTTAGGTGGAATATATCTGAGTACCGAACAATGTGTCGGCGCTGATCAGGCTCCAGGACAGTTCCAATTGTTCGAGGCACGAATTCACAGTAGTGCAGGAAATGTTTCTTTAAGGATTTTTGCTTCATGCTGAGTTAATAGCCTCATGAATATACTGCAGATTTCTACCGCCAGATATTTATGCTGCAAACGAAGTCCACCGCATCCCGGAGAAGCTCTGTTGTGCGGAGATTTGGAGACGGTGTACGCTGTTATAATAAACTGAAGCCACTCTGATGTAACTGGAGTCATTATTACACGATGACTGCTCTGTGACACGGTGTATTGTGCTGAAAGTGTCCATTTGAGTACAGGGGTGCATTGTGGTCATAAAGGGATACCTGTAGTCAGCAATGGCTCGGTACACTGTAGTATTAAAATAGTGTTGCACCGAGTAAATAATTATCACCGCATTCCACAGGCGGTCTACCTTTTTAACACAATTCAAACTATTTGTGCAGTTTGAACCACTATCCACATGTCCTGTCCTCCAGTGCTTCCAACTCCTCCTTCTGCTTCAGCATTCAATAAAGGATTTCCTGACAGATGCCCTTTATCTTCTTCTGATGAGCAGGTCAGAGAGACAAACCTGGACCCCCTGACACGTGGCACCGAGCATCACGGGTCATATAAGACATCCCCGTTAGCTTATGCTGTGCCATTTTCTAGTACCTTGATTTTTTAGCCTCAGAAGCCTCATAATAAAGTTGGACAAGAGCTGCTGGAGTCATTTGTATCCAAAAAAGGGAGATATCGACACCATATTTCAATGTAATCCTTTGATCAATGTTTCTCCTAAATGGTTACACAGCATAAAAGAAATGCTTTTGTTAGCCTGCGGTGGAAGACAGAAATTCTGGGCGACGAGCACGCTGGGGCCCCTTTTGTAGCCATGATGCTGATTGTGTTGTACTTAGCACTTTGAACAGAACCAACTGAAAAGTAACTACTGCGGGTGCCCGATTAACAATTGCTCTCTACAGCCAGCCAACACAAACACCGTGCAATTATCACTAGCATTGTGTGTCTGGTAATGATCCGTTTTTGTAATCTGTCCAAAAATGTCCACGTGTGCGGGGAGGTGTTAAAAAACATCTTTCAGTGTAATACAATCGAATATAACAACGGCAAAAAAACCCCCAAAACATGATTTGCAAATGGAACAACACTGCACCTGCAGACTTCTATGAACGATTACAAAGGGTGTTTACAGCTCATGTGTATTTATGTTTTTGTGTCAATGTATAGCATGGTGGTTGATTTGATTTTACAGGTCGTCATTCAGCAACACGTTTATTTAGAGTATTGGGTTTCCTGCTGCAGGCACGTTTGGGGTAAGAGCCCAGATTTCATCCCGGTGGTGTCAGCCTCTTAACCTCCTCATTGGATGTCATCTTGAAATTAGAGCAGAACAATGGAGCTGATATACGGCACACGTTCCACATAAATGCAAGGATGAAACGATGAAAAAAACCACACCTGTACACATTAGTTTGTTTTTCAGCACCCTATGTGACGAAACACCTGAGATACTTCATATTTTTTGGCCATAATTCCTACTAGAACTAGAATGCAAAGACTAGTCCACTGAGTTTTACACGTCAAAAATTCTTTCAATTAGAGCTAAAAATTGTATAAAGATGTCTCATACACATTTGGGGACAGGTGTGAGAGTTAAAAGATTTTTTTTAATATGGAAATTTCTTGAAAATGATGATCGCCGTCGGAGGAGGAAGATGCATGGACAGTAATGAGAGCACCTACTGTTTTCACTGTTGTCCTGCAAGACAGCACACTTCAGGAAACTGGTTGGAGCTCCTGTGGGATTTGCATGCTGACATTTAGAAACGCTGTTGTTTTGCAAAGAATGGGACAGCAGAAATGTGAACAGTCTCACCCAGGTACAAGAGGATTTATTTTGCTGTTGAAGGGACGGGGTATTGTACTGCCTTCATTACAGGATGCTGTGCTAAAGCGGGCTTTTGCACAGTAAAATATATATCCTTGAAATCCTCCTCATATATGCCAAGTCACAACAAGAAGAAGAATTTCTTCTACCAGAGAAATCATGATGTTGGTATTCCAACTTTTTTACACTTGAAACCGTATTTGAAGAGCGGACGTGCGTGCGGTTTGTGCGTTTTTGAAGTAGCTGCATGTCCAAATGCGGCCTTGAAGAAAAGTTGACTTAATGTTTTCCGCATTGTATCTTAAGTGGGTGAGGAAGCAGTGGGAGCTTCATTATGCCTCATTAAATGATGCTTGTGGTCAGCGTATTACCATATAGTCAGAATATTAAGGGTGCCCTATCTGATCTAATATTTTCATTCGCCATGGAGAAGGAGCTACAGCCTCCATAATAACGAGGTGCGCAGATGTCCTCATTACATGCAGGTCGTGGTGAGCCTTGTTAGCTTCTACAGTGTGTAATAAGTGCTTACCTCAGTACTCTTTTAAATGCATTCGCTGACCTCATCCCGTGTGTCACAGCTTACATATGCACTCGAGGTTAGGGTTTCATCTCTAAGTGTAAAATCACACTGCTGATCCTCAGATCGGATGCATCCTTTTTTCAAACCTGCAGATGGTTTACTGGCTGAAGCTCCCACATAAATGCAGAGGCATGTGTCGAAGCGGCGTAATAACCCTCCAAACCTGAACCAAGTCATTATAAGTGGTATGGATGCCAGTCTTCGTACAGTAACAGTGACCGGATCCCCACGAACCATATGTGGGACAAAGACTATGTTTATGTGGGATAAGGAGACACACCTTACCAATGCTGAGAGGTAGTCTTAAATTTTGATATAATGTTTTTCTCACTAGAAAAGTAAAAAAAATTATAATAACTGGAGGAGAGCCAGATTGTTAAAAAGCGTCTGTCCTGCAGTGAAAACTAGAGCCAATCGAAATGCAGGAAATCGTCACAATATGTGGGACACGGAACAAGGGATGAAAATGCTCAAAGCGGGACACCTGGTCACCCACATGTGACGAGAATGCTGCAGGTACATTTGTTCAAAATGGGAGCACCGTAAATGTTTGAATCGTGGAAGGTCTGGACTTTGTGACCCTGTAATCCCATTCAATGGGGAGTTTATGACAAACAATGTGACAATAAAAGACTGTAATGTGGAAGGATCACTGCCTTTAACGGAGGTTCGGGGGCTGTTTCCTTACGCCAATCACCAGTTTGTGTACTGAGTTTAAGATCAGGTGGGATTCATCAACACATCTGCCAGGTTACAGTGTACAACATGGACTTTTCTTATTTTCTTTGTATGCCTCTTGATACACAAAAATGAAGAAATATTAATGAATGAGACTAAACTTTATGACCAGACGCACCGATGTGGCTCGTGTAACAGATGTGCATGATGTAAGTGAATTCCCACTATGATTAAGGTGTTTACGACACACTGTGTTAAATTGTGAATAAGGTTGTAACTTAAAGTTTTCTGTAAGAGCTCATGTTGTCATTGCACAGCTGCAACGTGTGGCTTGGATATCACAGTATGTTGCCTCTATAGAAACGGTATATTGATATTTAATTTCCAAATTCTGTGACCACCTTTGATGTATGTATGTTGCAATAGTTTATTATGCCTCCTTAGCTGCAGAAGATGTACATAACAACATAATATGACAGCATGAACATAACTGTAAATCTTACATAATGTGACCGGATTGAATCACAATCGATCGGATTCAGTCAAATAGGGACCACGTGCACTGGATGGAATTGGGAGATCAATCTTGATATTCAGCTCCGTGTCCCACAGCAATCTGATTTGGGAGCTCCCAAGATGCCATTTATCACGAGCACGATCCCGTCGCCGTGCTCTCGGTTTGAGGACACGGAGACATGCAGCGGATGAGAAAGGGGGGGAGGATGTTTACATTCTCCAAAAACGAACATGTGCATCATTCTCCAGCGTCACCTTGAAGTTAGAACCCGCTGAGCTCGCCCGACATTACTGATAATGACAGCACGGCTGAGTCAAACATTTTGAACTGTTCCTGCATGAAAAACACGGAGTAATTAACAACTTGAATGATGGCTCTGTTCCATTTATGCATATCAGGACACCATGCAAATGAGCCAGCTAGCACAATGCCAATGTGCGCTAATCCCGTCTACGTGGGATCCAGTTGGTAACAATGTTATTAATTACACACACGCTGAAATGTCTGCTGTGAGAGAGACAACAGGGTGTACCCGTCAGACACGAAGGAGCCAAAACTAAAATGGAGAGGCCCTATGCACCCTGGGATCCTCAGTCCTCCATTATTTACATCTACTTGACTACAGTATCTTGATATGCTTGTTACACCGATCTACATTTCTTAATGCAATTATACACAATTTGCCAACTTCATGCACCTAACAAGCTTTTGCTCACCTTTGTAAATATTTAACAGTGGAGAAGAAAACACTTAATACATTACTTTCACACTCTTTACAATGGGTTTTCCAAAAAAACAACTTTTTTATGGTTTGTATGTGTCAACGATGAACACACGTCATGTCTCTGTTTTTCTGACTTTTTCTTTTTCTTTTGCTCCTCTATACCCTTCTCTCACTCTTAAAGATAAAAGACCAATACAACAAAAAAAGTGGAATTTTCTTTTAAGGGCATGGCTGACCTTGAACAAATCCTTTGTGATTGAAAAGATATCCTGAGTGCATATGAGCCCACCCTGATGGGTTGGTTCATAGCGTCTGGGAAAACTCCATGGAATTGGCTGTGTTTCATTAAATCCTTGGGGACATTACATATTTGCCAAGGAAAAAAGGAGAATGTGTGGGCAGAAATATATTGGTGATGGAATATGCTTTTATCCTGTAGCTTAGGTGCTAACAATACATATTTCTGTTTCTATGCAAAAAAAGAAGAACGAGTGTTGAGGAGCTGAATGTTGTTTTTTTTCCAGAAAAACTGACACTTCTCATAATTTATATCCAGCAGAGTCCCATTGGTTGTACTGGTCAACAAATCTGTTGTTAAAGTTATTGCATAAATTGTGGGTCACATAAGAATTTAGAACAGTGAGTACAGATTTGTCATGTTGACTCTCGGCTCTCAGAGGTATTTCCTCCTGGCAAATAGCGCTTTCGAAAGCAGCCAGACCTCATCTAGAAATCTGGAGGTTAGGGATGGATCATTAATTCAATACATTTGGTTAATTAGCCTACTGCCTCACGCCAAACCCTTAATAAAATACCAACTGATTTGGCTCATCAGCAGTTGCAAATAACCTCCCAGTGCAGTCTTGTCCTGTTCCAGCAGAAGATTTGTTATTGTTCTCATCAATGCAGTGAGATGTTTCTGAGGTTGTTTCATTCTGGGAAGGATCAGCGTTAGGCCACCGAAGACAGATGTTCTCATTTTAAAAAAGCTATTATATCAGGGTGATTTCTTATTCAGCACCACCTGTTCCTCTTCTCAGACGCTTCTGGAGAAAAATCTGGAGGTTTCAATTCGCGACGAGTCCCATCTAACACAATCTGATCTGAAATACGGTCAGACAAATTATCCCCAATAGATACTTGTGTCAGCAATACACACCCACAGTGGGAATCGCCAACATGGTGGGTAAACAATGAGGCTCCGCTGCAGGCTAAACAGCAAACCACTGAATCTTCATCGACTAGCGTGTGGAGAGGGCTGGGAAACACCACAAAAAGGATATTTTGGAGGAAAACTAGGATGATTGGCAGAAAAAACAGCCTTGCACGCTCCGCGACCACTCTGGACCTGCATCCGTACTTTCCCTGCCTGTTATCCGAGAGAGTTAACTTTGCTACGCTATCTTTCCTACAAACTTCCTATAGATTATCTACCTCAACAATCTTACACCAACGTAGGCAAGGGAGCAAAAAAAAACCAAAAAAAAGGAGAGAGAGGAGGATGAAGACGTGTTACTTATATACTTATACTTATACTGACGCTCATGGTTTGTTACAGCTGGAGAAGCTAACGTCCGATTGGGCACGAAGGTCTTGACACAGTGTGGCTGAGCCATCGGAGCAAAGAAATGGAAGCAGCGTTGCACAGGATTAAGTCACTCTGTTCCACCATAATCTCAGATGGTGTTTTGTTGTGTTGAGAGATCTTGTTGAGATGAGTAGTTGACCAATCCGTGTAGTGTGTGTGTGTGTGTGTGTATATGTGAGAGAGTTTTATGATGATATAGGAGAGAGACAGACAGGAAGGACAGGGCAGAGAGAGGGGACCACGTGGAGTAAAGGGTACTATGTCTACCTATGAGTGTACTATCAATTTCCTGGAAATCTGAGCTCTTTTCTGTGGACTCTATGTCTAGCGTGAGTGTATGTGTGTGAAAGAAAGAGGCACGAAAAGGGGAAATGTCAAATGGTATTAAAGACAGAGTTTAATCTAATGTGCTTACTGCTGTAACTTGAGGACAACGGCTACACGCAACTCCGATCGGTTCGGCTTCATTGACGCGCTTTATTTTTGCTTACGTTTCACCTGCAGGGTATCAATGTTTAAAACCGAAAAACAAGATTCTCACATTTAATAAGAGCACAAAATACACAACTTTTTTCCAAAGCTTTTTCTTTTATTTTCAATTTTTTCCGCAATCTCCAAAATACATTTAGTCGTCCCATTTGGCCGGTTGTGTCCCCTCACCCTTGAGTTATCCTTTTCTTCTTTTTATCTCATTGGTATCCATCGACAGACCTGACACAGCCTTGCAGGATGTTCGGGTTTTCTTTGTGGTGTAACTCAAAAAATAAATGTTCAAAATTCAATCCAATGATTTTTCTCTTCTTTTGGAGTGGAACTGTTTCTCGACTGCCCTCTACAAGGTCATGGTTCCACTCAGTATTTCTCCACACTTCCATCCTGAGCTATTTTTCTTTTCTTATCTGTGTTCATGAAATGTAAAACTAAAATAACATCTGAGATACACCGTTCCTCACGTTAGTATGTAATAGTATTCTCGCTGTGCTATACACGCCCTCCTACAAACGTCACACTGTGCTGCATCATACGTGAGGGAGGGTCTCTTAAATGACAACACAGGTGGCTGCGAAGTCGAGGAGAAACGTTAGAGACGAAGGAACTTGAAAGCCCACTAATGTCATTTTCAGCTCTATATTTGTATAACCCAATAATCCTGGTTTCCATGTGTGACGGCGCAGGCTGAGTGGTTCACTTTAACAGACTTCACAGCAGGCACATTGGGTGTGGGTCAGATGCCTGCAGGCTGCTAATGATTAATGAATTCCATCACTGTCAGTCTGGGACTACGGTCACACACACACAGAGGCTGTCTGTCAGCCTCAGACTGCTCAGCCTGCTCCAGGAATATCGGGAGTCTGCCGAGGAAGGAAAGCAACAAAAAATACCACGCCGAACGCAGGATGCTAGCAAACGACTGGGATGAGGATTAATAGATAGTCAGGTAGCATCTACGTTTGTATGTATGTGTTGGATATGAATGGAAAGGTTTCATTTCATTGTTTTAGAACTGGCTTTAGAAACTCTTTGCAATATTATTTTGCGTGCCTGAGGGAGAACTTGATTGTTATAGAACTTTATTCTAATCAGAATTCAAATACACTTGCACCCATTTGTGCGCCTGTGTGTGTATTGGTCTTAACATGAGGGGTGGTCTGGAAAATTGTTGGTTGCTTTTGCACTGCTATCGTGGGACAGCAGAATGAGTTTGAGCTTTAGACCAACTGAAAGTCTATTGTTGCGTTGTGTGACCTCTGACGTCTCCTGACATTGTTGTACCGCTTATGGCACTATTTGGGAATTCTGGTGATGCTGGAAGACGAGGAAAGACTCGCCCCTACCTCGCCCTCATCCTGCTTCACCTCAGGGAGCTTCCACATAAAATTAAAATAGCCGATGTGTTTTTACAGGAAGTTGAATATGCAATTCGTAGTTTTGCACACATGGCTTTACACTTCACGCCCCATAACGCCATAGATCGTCTTAGCAGAGCCCATTGTGTGTTGTAAGATACTCAAAACACTGTCAAAACATGAATCTATTTTTGAAATTTGTGATTTCATTTGTGAGTTTTTTTTCATTCTTCTACTGTTTTTCATTTTCCCTCTAATCTACAGAGCCCCTAAAGTGACTGACAGGTCTCTTTAAAGCCTCCGTACTAATCTCTGAAAGCCTTTTCATTTGAGCCTATTCTATTTCACATTTTATTTGATCTATTCAAACAGGAATTAAGGGATACATTACAGATTTCCATGTCTTATTTTTATGGAGGTGTCTGTTATGATGCATAAACACATTGATCCACCGCTATGGACGTTTTTAATACAGCTCCTTTAAGGCCCAACCAGCCTGAAAAGCTGGCCTCTGATTGGGTAGCCGCAACTTGGCAGATGAACCACTTACCAGCTCAACTTGTACTTTGTGGGTGTCTTAATCTGAGTGTGATTCACTGTGATGTTACAGCACTAAATGACTGATCAAACCTATGGGTTTGGCACACTGAGTGCATTTCTTTGGGCAGCGACTGCAAGTTTTGTAACTTTAAAAATCTTTAACAAATACTCCAAACACTGCAAAATGGGCAAAAAGGCAAACGTCTCCCCTTTGAAATATGCAGTGGAATGGAAAGCTTTACTTACTTTTGCTTTATATTTGTAGCCATTCTGACACATTCATTCCCTGCAGCACACTGATTTGTGAAAATTGGGAATGTCTGTCATGAGAGATCATACCATACAGAGTACAAAGAAAAGCAACTCTTGGGGATACGCACACACACAAACACACACACACACACACACACACACACACACACACACACAACAACAACAGCGGGCTGCCTTTGGCCGAAGTCTCCCTCCCAGAGTGTCCTCGGCAGAAACATTGCACTGTGATGTGTTAATGAGACTCTGAAGCCGAAGCGATGGTTAAACTCTGCACCTTACCACCACAAAGGCAGCAGAGATAAAAACAAGTCAATTAAATATAATCCTGAAAACACCAATAAGTCTTCCTTACGTATTTATCTAATCTGTAGCTAAAGTTAACTGGCTTAGTAAATAAACAGCGACGAACTAAAGCTAAGGAGACTTATTGAGGCATTAGCACAGCACAGCATTAGCTTAGCACTGCTAATGTGGTGAACACACGCATTAAGAAAAGACGAGAAAGCACAATAAAAGCATGGCCTGAATGTACAAACTTACCATACTGACACGTCCTGTCATGTATCAGTCTATATTGTGATATTTCTGTATCTATTTTTGGCAATAACCTCCATTTACAGACCATCAGTTGCTAATATTGAGCGTAATATGTCTACTTTAATACATTATGAAGTCAGTTCGGATTGTAAAGACTTTCACAGGTAAAACATGCTGATGTATAACACGATCAGAAACTGTCACATTCTTTCTGTTCAACTGAAGATATGACAAGAAAGAGTGTGTCCCAGAGCTGCTAACTTATACCACATATCTCACAATTGCCTTAATGAAAATTTTCATGTGCCAAAATAGGAGGTGTTAATAAGAAATAATAGTGAAAATGATCTAACCAGAGATAGCGATTTTTTTTTGTCATAACACATCAGTCTGCACACAGGCGCAAAGTGCCTCACACACCCCCACACACGCTGCTTCTCTCACATTGTCTTTTTATTCTCCTATATCCTTGAAGGATTTATGATTAAGGAGGTCTTAGCTTTAAGCAAACAAGAAGCTGTGATAGCGCTTGGCCTTGAAAATACGACTTGAATGAATCAATCGTCTATTCAGGTGGAAAATACGTAACAATGTTCTGCTTGAAAAGTTTCACCCGATGGATTCAGCGGATTTTGAAAAACAGATATTAAAGATGTTACGCTGTAGATGTTAGCCGATGATAAAGTTCACGCATAAACACATCGGTTGTCAAGAAGTCTCTGAGGGTGGTTAGCGCTGCTTAAATTAAAAAAAAAAAACAAAAGAAGGAAGTACCATGTGGGGGAAATGTGACACAAGAGAGTCAGCATTTTAGATTCCATAACCTCACCTGCGTTTTACCCGCCGTGACTGTCGTTCTCTCCTGAGGTAGCTCAGTCCTAGGACGGGTGCTTTGTAAGAATAAAAACAACATCCCTGAAATCTCCCGTATTCCCCCTGAGCTCAGTTTATGTTTTGTCTCGATTAAATTGAAGGTAGTCTCTGTCAGCCTCCAGTCAGTCTGTAATTTATTTTTCCGAGATCTCTTTATTGTTTTGCCAGGACCTACTTCTACAAATTCTATTGCAACCACTGATGCAAACATTCTTCAAGTGTCTCCAGAGCCTCTGCAGTCGAGCCCTCTTTTCCTCATTACTTCTTACAAGAGCCAGGCAGCACACAATCACTCCAATGGTAATTTTGACACAGATTATGATATTTTCAAGTAGATTATTGTTGTTTTAAGACCTTTATGCTGCACTGGGTGTCTGGTTGGGAAAATGTCCTTCACTTAGTTTAATACATTTGAATAATATTGACTGACCGCAATGTATGATATTGGAACAAAAGAGGTATTGTTGCCTCATATCGTAAGAAGATACAGCGGTGTGGAATAAAATAAAAAATCAACTGGATCTCATAGTGTCTTTTTACAATGTCTGTCAAAAACTATTTTTCTACAGGAGTCAAAATAACTCAAAATTGATGCAAAAATGAAAGGCAAATGTTCCTCACATGCCACTCAAATGTCTGTATGAGGATATAAAGTTGTTTATACAACTGTTGAAGCTTGCAATGTCATTCCCTCTTAATAGGCTGCTCCCTTCGACCGTTTGACCAATGCTGTCAATCATGAACATCCATACAATTCCGTAACAAATGTATGGCCGACTGAAGCAATAACAGATAAGCGACTTCTGCCGAATCAAAAAAAAAAATTCTATTCCAGTCTTGTGGCTTTGCTCTGCTTCCTGGATGTAAGCAGCGAGAAATCACAGTATTTACAGTGTCGGCAAGCTAACATACTGTCAGGTCTTAAGAGAAGTCCTGATGCATGTAAACATATGGGAGCCACACACTCCGTTGTACACATTAAACCACAAATCACAAGTCTTTTCCAACAACATACACACAGACTGGGATGGATTTCTGACAGTATACATTCTACTGATGCTACTACCTTCATTTGTCGTTATACATTACTCGTCACGTTGAACTAATTCTGTCATACCACCAAAAACGTCATATAGTATATCCACTCAAATCCTTTTGTTTATATTTACCTTGTGCAATTCAGCACAGACCAACGATGCAAAACAAATGCTAATGAACAAAAAATGCTCATCAGCATTTTCCAGATACCATTGTTTTCATTGGCATGTTGAAATTTGACCTGTGTCTGACCCAATAACTGACCGATCCTAACTTTCCTGACAAATGTTTCTTTTTTGGTTTGTATTGACTATATATTCACCTCCTCTGCCTTTTTATTTACCTGTGAGGTGCCTTTAGCTGTCTTGCCTTGGGTTACCCCTTGGCTATGATAATTAATTGGCCTCATTTCTGCTCTCCCACAAGCTATCCTGAATATATTCAAAACATTATTAACCTGTGCAACGGTGGTGCTTGTCGGCCCTGCACACCTCTGTGTATAAATGATCTTACTGCATAAGCATTAACCACTATATCAATAGCCTTTGTATTAAGTTATTCTGCCGTCAAGTGGTTGAATATTAATAAAGACTGAACACACCTCGGTCCCTCGTCCCCCTTTAGCTTCTCAGCTGATTTCATTTTAGAAGAGATTTGGAAGTTTCATTGATTTCTTTCAAGGCTTTACAAGGTCTGGATTTGCACTGATTATCCCTTTATAAGCGATACATGAGGTATAAATGAATTCCCGCCCCTTAACACGGTTACAAACAGGAGTTATCCCAGCAAACAAAGGCGGACCTCCACCCAGAGGCTTCAATGCAGGTCCCGGAATGAATTCCATGCGTTTTCATTTCCATTTGGCAGACCGCGTGTTGAATGGTGACCCGAATAATCAACCCACTGTTCTCCGATGAGTAAGGTGAATAATTTCCCAGAGGATAAGGGATCATTTGTCAACTTGTCTCGGGGCGATCCTCTGGTGCATTTGTATTTCAATGATTGGGAGCCTTTTCTGAGGCACTAAGACGCCTCCGCCATGTTCCCCGTTGTTCAGGCGGCGAAACAGTGCATCATGGCGGCATTTCTTCTCGTAGGCTTTCTCACTGTGGTGAGATCGACTTCACCTCTGTGTCTGTTCGCCAACCTTGCACTTACAGAGTCTGTTTATAGAAAAGATAAGAGGCCACATCCTGTAAACTCTCGCGTTGTGTGTTTAATACCTGGACTCCATGGAAGGTGCCCTCTGTGTCAGGAGAGAGTTAACGTTAGAACCTGACAAAGGCACGTCTAGGTTGTAATTATATGTTGAGTTTTTGTCATATTTTGTGGCAGAGCTCCACTATATTGCGGTGAAATAAATAATTGGAATAGCAGAGGGGGAAGAGACAAAGGACGAGGGTGTGCTGAGACGCATGAGGGAATAACTGGCAGCCAGACATCTCTCAGGTAGGTAAATAAGCACACAGAGAAGACTCCGCCTCCATCTGTTGCTGTTGCCAGGCCTTTCTTTACATTAGGATTTCAGAGTGGGAATAGTGTCATCACAATTTTCCGATAAAACAACAACTAATTAAACATTGCCCTCTTTTCTTTCAACATAATCCTGACAGTAAACAAAGAAGATTCACAGGGGCAGGAGACATGTCTCATCTTGTCAGGCTTGGCTGTGCCACACTGCAGTAAAAAGTGAAAATAAAGTATTATATATGCCTCGTGTGTGACCGGGGTTCTGATTCCCTTTCAGAGGATAAAGAACAGAATGTGAGACCGAACAGAGGGCCGATGACACCAACTCCACAGCCCCCTCAGCTTCAGGGGGATGCCTGGGTCACCACCGGTGGGGACACAGGGTGCACTGTGTTTGAGCTTTTGACTTGAACAGTTGTCCTTGTGTACTGTACGGCATTTAAAATTGATGTCCTCGACAGTCCTGTAATATCTGACTGTTGTCACACTGGCTCTCACCTCTGCTGATCCAGTAAGCTTTCCGGTGCCGGGGTACCCAATATTCTCACGTTCTTTCTTCCGTCCCTTGGTGGCAGGGACAAACACTTCTTTCGGTTAAAAAGATTTCTGTTTCTATTTGAGTTCACAATATACACTAACTGCTGGGGCCATTTCACGGGCTGGCAAGAAATGAATCTGACCCAAAGGCTAAATTGACAATTGACAGCCTATTAGCAACAGTCAATCTCAATCCTTACGAAGATATTATATCTTCATTATCACATCAAAAATGAAGAGCTAATTGAGATATCCAAAGATGTCCATCAGTAGGACGACTTTATCTCCTTCATGGTCGTGTGTGTGGCTATGATTATTTGATGTCATCGCGAGCTCTGACAGCCACGGCGGTATTCACATTTGATTATTTGATGGCATTGTTAATCTTGTTGTGGCGAAAAAATTTACAACTGATGTGACTGATGTGACCGCTTGAGGATTATTTTTATCCTGGAGCAGGTAGCAGGTGATGCTTGTGTCAGACGTAAACACATCAGGCACCCCAGGTCCCCAGGAAGACCTTAAAAGCCACTCACAATGCCTCCTCAGTAATATCACCAAAGGTAGAGACAATCAAAAGGATCTGAATCGTATTTGGAGCACGGTACAAAGGCAAAACAAACAGCAGCAGGGGTGACAGCCATTTTTGGGGATGTCACTGTGATTGCTGTTGATATCACTTTGAATTTTAAAATTTCCATACAATTTTTGGCGTTATTGCAGCGCCTGGAATATTCTGACCTAATGGTTTCCAGGTGGGAAACATTTGCAAGACGCTGTGGCGCTCTGAAAGACACACACCGCGTACGATCAGCGTGAGAGTGATGCAGAGTTTTAAAAAAAATGACGTGGGAGTGTCAGGAAGTGAATCTGATCAACAGCTGTCAGGGACACAGAAGTTTTGAAACTCACATGGATCGGTTGTCGCAGAGGGATCCCGTCAGCTGCTTCAAAGCGGTAAGTGGTGGCAGACCTTGGCAAAAACTGACGCATTTAAAGTGCATGCAAATGTGTCTGATGGCACGTGGTTCAATAACTTCAAACTCGGCTTTTAGCAGAAAATGGCCCTTTCCCCCATCACTTGTAGTCTCCCGTATAATTTGCTTGAATAAATAAGGAAGCATTGAAGATTATCCAACCATAAAAAGTGTTTTAAGCATTTTGCATTTAAGGATATATTTATTCTAACTTTAATAAAAAAAAAATTAAAAAAATGTCCTAACTGTGGCAATGACGAAAGGGAGGACAAAATACGGAGACCACACTTTATTTCTGAACCAAAAATGATTTATTAACCCTAACAGAAAATATAAAGTAAAAGTATATGAATGTGTTTTATTAGTAGCGTATGGATGAGTGGATATGTCAAAGGGTGGCTGCACGAAGTCGGTGTAAACGAGCAAACCCAGCACCTACAAAGTGTGAGACTGGATATTCAATTTATTGGACTATATATAGCAGAGGAGACCAGCCAACCAAGGTGTGAGCAATCACACCTAACAGCTACTCTGATTGGTTCCATCCATGGTGGAGTGAATCAGAGGCTATCACATTCAATCTACTTCAATTTAGTTCTATTTCAAAGTTTTTGAAATGTTATTTCCTAAAAAGGGACTTTTGTCTGTTACTAACAGAATTGATGTGTTTGTTATTGTTATGCTGCTAATACTGAATAAATTCACTTCATTCAGGCCATTTAGCTGCACCTTGGATCTTATATACGGATATACAAAGGCATCAGATGATAATATTTTTTGTTTGTTTGTGTCTATTGTCATCGTCATGGGAAAGTGCTCTATCATATTATTACTTTAAAAGATTAGAGGATCAACCACTGTTTAACCAAAGATGATGTCATCACCGGTTTCGTTTTTCGTGTGCTCGACTCTGTCCCTCACTAGGTCCTATTTACAAGTGTACGTTGATGAACCCCATAATCAGGCAGCAACACACTGACCTAGTTATCATTACCCTGAACCTGAATGATGTCACGATACTGACAGTGGTCGGATGTTGACAACAATGATCATCACCGTGATCATCAAGCAGCATGATACAGGTGGAGCTAATTGGATTAATATAGGGCACACTGATTAGTGATTGACTCTCGTGTGCATGAAAGGGGAAAATGGTAATTTTACTCTCACTGATTTCTAAAATGAACCAGGACGAAAGACAGGAAACTATAGGGAAGGTTATGAACCATAGCTGTGCCCCAGTTACATATGATGCGCTCGTTTGAACTGGGATGCGTGCTCACACCGAATAATTACAACATAGAGCGTACTCACATACTAATGTTAGTGTGCGTAATAATTCATCTTGAGTCGTGGGTGTGCTGCTGATGGACGCTATTGTTCCAAAATACAATGCGAAGTGGAGAAGCTACTCACATGAGGAAATAATGAAGACAAATTGTTGACATTGATGTTATAGTTCTAAGAACGGCTTGAAAAATGAGACAAAAAAAAATCCAATCTTTGTGAAAAAAAGGCAATTTGTCAATTGTTGAAAGTGACAGTTTTTTTTTTTCGTCTTAGTTGCAGCTCGACACTCCTCCGTCTGTGCCTGTTATATTCCTGTCGGTGTCTCATTGTTCCATAAATTATGGAAACTCATAGCTCCGTAGACGTTTGGAATTTGATATGTGTATGGGATTACCACTAGGTCAAATTATACTGGTTTTTTATGTTTCTCAAATCATCCTGTAAATATTGACTTCTGATTAACACTGCAGTATGATCAATATTCATGGGGGATATTTCACTGTTTACGTATTCCTAAAAACATGAATTTGTTTACTTGCTGCAAAGGTAAATAAATGACTTCACAGTCCCACGTGGATTTTATAGTAGATCATCATATAGGAAGCACCCTTGTACTATAAAATGTTATTTATTGTAATAGTTTTCCCATCTGCCCATCCTTCCTAAACATGTTAATGAACACATGATCTTCAGAGCAGTGCTTGACTGTAAACTTAGACAACATAAAGTCCTCAAGAGACATAAAACTTAGTTTTACACAAATACATTGGGTATTGCTCAGTGGAAAGCAGTAAAATAGGTAACTTAAGGCATCAAATGAATCATGTCGCCGTTCCAGAGATGCGGAGATGTGACAGAATAACCTCAGGAGTTGGACTAGTGCTCATCGAGCTGCCAAATGGGTAAACAAATGACCTTTGCTACACTATAAACCGTCAATCAGATTATTTCAATAGCACTCAGTCGGAAAAAAACAGTTACTCTTTTGGTTGAACTACTGTACATCACAAACATATTTACTGAATATTAATCTGCTCTTCAGGTTGGAATATGTTCAAACCCACAGCCATTAAAAGCATTACTATTGTGCAATAGCATAATGTACAAGGAAAGAATAAAATACAGAACGTATGTATAGCTCAATACAGTTAAAGACAATCCTCCATCGTTGGCAGAAAGGAGCACGTGACTGGCTTCATTTTCATATTCATTATGTTTATATGCACACTGACGGAGTTCTTTGATTGTTGAAGCTGTTAAAGGCCTGACAATCAAAGTCAGATCAAACGTATTGAAATATAGCAGCTTATAAATACATTGGTCTAATTTAAGTCTGTGATCCTGTACAGTGTAGTTTGAAAACACCTGGTAGATAAGAACGAGGGACAACAGACGAGGCTTTCAAGTAGCACTTAAGGGGATTAGAATCAACTTAACACGGGGACTCCTCAAAGCTTAAGACAAGTCCCAGCATTGACCTTCACTTTTGTAGTGCTAATAAGACGCTTCCTGCCAGCTAGCACACATCTCTCCAAGTCATAATCTGTTTTTATTTAACAAACAAATGATGTAAATTTAGATTATTTGAACAATCAGATCGCTGTGAACCATATAGTGTATTAAACTCATAACTTAATTTGGTTAATTTGACTTATCAGATTAACCTTACATCACTTATCAGTGGTGTGCATGTAAACATACTGATTTAGAATTTGCAGCAAAAATGCATTGAAATTTAAATGTTTAAAATTCAGTGTTTGCTCTTGAAAGATTCAGTCCCTGAAGTAAAAAAAAAGAAAAGAAAAAAATGTAATCATATGTCAAGATTCATTTGCTGCTGTGCAACTTCTGCCTCTCATAAAACGAACACATACTGTATTTCAAGAGAGGTCAGTATGTACCCCAAGTTCAGTCTATAAGAATACAAGATGTCCTTTTGAAGGTTCACATGATTTTCATGTTGAATTGTATGGGTTCCTCGTTTGGACTGACCTCATCTGCCTCTTCTTCTTTACGCGGAACGTATTCGACCTCTATATTTGACTTTGAATTGTTTTTGCCTCTACTCCAGAGAAACAGAATTACAAGACAGAAGAGGACAACTCCCAGGAAAGAGATAAATCCCATGGTGGTTGCGATTATAAGTGTCTTCACGTCGAATGGAAATGGAACGGTAGCACGGGTCACATTGGCGCTTTCGTCGCTGGGCTGGTTGGAAATGAAGGCAAATGTCTTGTTTGGTTGATGAGGCCAATTGGGTGAGTAGCTGTGCACAAAAAGATGGGCAGCCTTGGTGTCATTGCCTGCTGCATTGCTTGCAATGCACACATAGGTGCCGTTGTCCTGGATTTGGGCATACCGCACCTCCAGCGTGCCCTCAATAGACAGAGAGAGTCTTGACCCCACGGTTTTAGTTGTGATGTATTCTTTTTTAGGGGATAGCCACATTATCGTAGGGAGCGGATCGCCCACAGCTTGGCAAGTAAAATGGACTGTAGTTCCTTCGTCCACATGGCTTTCTTGAACCTTATAGTCAATGATCTTTGATTTCTCACAGATGAAATAATCAGACGGAAGGATATCTGGGAAGTCCTTGAACTCTTTGCCTTGGACAACCTCAGGTGAAGCACACGTGGGTTGCTGTCTGTTAAAATTGAGCCTCCACCGCCTACGAAAGACCCAGAGCAAGCGACAGTCGCAGGCCAAAGGGTTGCCGTATAAGGCCAGGGTCTCCAGATTACCCACTGAATGGAAGGCGGACTCCTCCAAGGTGCTCAAACTATTGCTGGATACATTGAGAGTACGGAGGTGATTGAGTCCTCGAAAAGAATAAGGCTCAATAGCAGCTAATCTTCCACCAGCTAAGTGAAAAGCCTGGAGTTTCTGCAGATTAAACAGCTGATTCCCTTCCACAGTTTGAATGGGATTGAAAGACAGATTCAGGAACCGAAGATAGCCCAGGTGACGGATAGCTTGGTAGGGAATAACCGTGAGATTACAGTTTGTGATAGACAACGACGTGAGGTTTAGTCCAAACAAGCATTTTGGGGTCATGGTGTCCAGGGCTGGCATATGAGAAATCTCCAGAGCTCTAAGTCGATACAGCCTCTTGAAGGAGTAATCTCTTATGACACTGACATTGAGATAACGTAACCGAAGCGACAACAGGTTGTGAAGATGGCTAAGGGCGTCGGTGGGCACTGAGGCTACATTGCATCCCTCAATGTTGAGACTTTCTAGGTTGCTGAGGCCGTGAAAGGATCGAGGTGAGATAAAGACTAGATCATTGTCGCCGACCTCCAGAGCCTTCAGGTTGTACAGCTCCTGGAACATGTAATCAAGCAAAATGACGATTTTGTTTTCGCTGACATCCAGCTGAGTGAGGTTGGTCAGGCCCGTGAACACGCCCAGCTGAATGAGCTTCAGCTGGTTGTTGCGCAAACCGAGAGTTCGCAGGTTGACGAGGCTGCCGAAAGCCCCGGGTTCGATGGATGAAATGATATTTTCGTTCAGCTGCAGCTCCTCCAGCAGAGGGTAATTGATGAACTCTTCAGGCCCCAGATTTTTTAGACGGTTCTTGCTAAGATCCAGAAGTCTTGTTTCGATGGGAATACCCTCAGGAAGAGCTGACAGTCTCCTTCGATGGCACACCACTGAGCGCTCCTGAGCGTTGCAGTCACATCGGGAGGGACAACCAGTGGTGGAGCCAGAAAGGACAGTGCCCAGCATCAGGACCAGGATAGGCTGCCAGCACGCCACCAGGTAGCTGTGCCCTCCTGCCTCCCCAGACACCATCCTACTGCTTACCTGTGGAGACAGAAAGAAATGGTAACAATAACAAGACTGCACAATGGAATGAAGTGGCAGAGCGATAAGTAGAAAGTATGAAGGGAGGAAGTACAAGTATGACAGCTATTGATGTATTTTCCCCCTACAGTATGAACGGTATGTGTGTTAGCACTTGCTTTATGTGGTGCTCAGTGAATTCATAAGACAATATCCTATTACTACAATTACTCTTCATATGAGTAATCCATTTTCCACACTCGAACCATTTCAATAAGTAGCTCAAAATGACAATATAAAACTTTAAGTGGCTCCTCCCAAATATGTTCAAACTTTAAACCCACATCCAACGCCACCGCTGAGATGCTGACCTTGCTGTGGTAAAAAAAAGAGAGAGATTGCTGCCAAGTGGTGATAAATGGAGGTAGAGATTGTCAGAGGGCTTTAAAATCCTATTTGCTTTCAACTCAGGGGCACTTTAACTTGCTAAAGCCTTCAAGCTCCATTTCTCACATCGATCAAGTAATTTAAGTGACATCTATAACTGCGAGACGTATACGTAGAAGAGATACGTCCAAACTAAGAGCAATGACACAGGAATTTATCTTATTGAAGGGTGATGTGCCCACAACACTTGTTTGTTTAGACAATGATCTGTTGGATATCATTATCGTTTGGCTCAGAAATGTTGATATGAGTTTTTGAAACAAGAAGGCAACTGAAAGCCTTAAGGTACATCATTAAAAAGATACAGCAAATAAAGTCTCAGGGGAAAAGTGTGTGCTTTCAAATCACAGTTATCAGATGGACCTCATGATACTGCAGATAAGATGATGATGAAGGAAAGTACTTTAGTGTATACATAATAAACTTAAGTGTACATAATTCTAAGTGTATAAATGACTCTATTCCGCCTTAATTGTCAATATCATCCTTTTAAGAACTAATTCTAACAGTAGCTCCGGTACTCCGTTGTAGATCCAAATGTCAAAACCACACTCCCATTGAATAGAAGTCATGTGACTGAGACGGTTTGAAATACGCTCTAGGTACTCTGTCTAAATATGAGTGCATGCATTGGACCAGAAATATCCTCACATTTCCGTTGGCAGCATATGTCAGAAACATTTGGCTCGGATTCAAAAGCACAAGGGCTTGACAGAGCGAAAACAAAATGCCAATTAATGAATTTATAAATGGGGAACATATAGGCTTTATACAATTGGAAAAAAGTGGAGGAATGGTGGGAAGGGTGGGAATGTTATATAATTCAGTGCATTCAGCGCCAAGAATCTCGTAATCATGGTCAACTTTGATCTAATGTTACAGATCCTTTGAAGAAAAGTAAAATATTACTGCGAAAATCTATGTAGATATTTTTTTTCTGTATGCAGAAATTGGTGCCATTTTTAACTATTTAATCTGTCTGTCATGTCAGGAATATCAGTGGCTTATGATAAAAAAAAACATAAATGCCATTTCTAACAGAAGAGGAGCAAATGAAAATGCTACTTTTCTTCCTCTTCTTCTTCTTTTTTTTCTAACCGTGATTTGAGTGCATGATTTTATGATTCAGAGCTCAGAGTGACGAATGTCTGACAACTTTGCTTTGACCTTGAAGTCACACCACAACTTAAGTGAAAATAATAGACTCATAGCTACTATGTGTGCAATCATACTAAATGTTAGCACTAAGGTATGATTATGTATAAGTATGATTTTTTATTGTTATGCCCAGTTTCCTTTACAATTCTCTTCATTCTCCTTTTAGTACTTTGGTGTGTATGATGTGGATTGAAGACTACAAGCCGTCTCCCTGTCCATTTATGACTGACTGCTTGAATTTGCTGTACTGGCGTCGTCATAACTCGTTGAAGGTTAGGCGGTCAGTTCTTTTTTCAAAAAGGAAAAAAAAAGGATCTTTTATTTGAAGTTTTGAACTTGAAATTTTAGAAACCTGCCTTATTTATATTCTTGACATTTGTCTTTTACCAATGTTCCCAACAGTATTAAATCCCCACCAAGCATCGGGAAAATCATAAATCCTATGACCGCCATCCCGGACGTACTCGACTGTCTTGCGGCTGACAACCTCGGCTGCATGTGGAAAACAAACTGTTGGATCTCTCGTAGCATCAGTGTCTGTCTGCATGTGTGTGATGGATGTCTTGTCTGCACGATATCAGTTGATTACATCTGGAGGCCATTAGGTCAATAGAGGATCATTTAAAAAGCGATGCTAGCCTTCTGCTATCATCAATCTGCAAAACAATCAACAGAGGTAAGTGATTGCAGTTAATGACACACACACACACACACACATTAATTGGACCTACTGCACTTGGAATTAAAAGCACGTGGCCTTTGTTTGCTATTTTGGACCGCTTGTTGTCAGGTGGTAATAAAAGTTCCCGCCCAGCCTGAGGTCCAGTAAAGTGCAGTCTGCCTCCAGAGCTCCCTCAGCCCAACAAAGTGTGGCACCACCGACTCAGCACATTGGAAAATGGCCATCCGCTCTCCATCTTCTTCACTTAATCCTCAGTGCATTTCTACTCTTTAATGGCACATTACTGCCACCAAATGTTGCCACGTGGAAACTCATCGTTCTACCCCTTTTACTTGACAGTGTGTGTTCAACAAAGAAATCTGACAAGGAGGTTAAATTGAGACGTTTCCATCTTAATAATGTTCTTAAGCATTATACACACCAGCTAAATTGCCTTTGTTAGTATAACTGTATGAATTAATTAACAATAAACTCAATACACGCTTGGCTGTAGTAAATTGCTACTTCTCACTCTAACTGCAATTTTCGCACACGGTAGTTGCAAACGTTGTGCTGTAATTCTGCGATGCAGTAGATCAAATAGGTTTGGTTAACAACTTCTTAGAGAACAATCAGGATTAAGCAGCTTCCAGGAGAGGTCTTAGTGGGACGGAGCGTCTTTCTGGATGTATGGAGGTGATCTGGAGTTAGAAGACGGGATTGTATAAAAAATGTCTAATTCACTCCAACATTATCCTACAAGATACTTCATTTAAAGATATTAAAATTTGACCTGAATTATTAATCTACATGTTACTGTGTCATGATGATGATGCGTATCCACTGATTAGCGGTAAATGCAGCTGAACCTGGCTTGAACATTAATACCCAGGAAAACGCTGTTTGTCCTCTAGCTGATGAAGTTCACAGCTAGAGAGGCTTGAATTATTGCTTCATTAATGCTCAGATTGCCACACTCATGATTATTTTGGAGCGCCTGTGAAACGACAATGGGGAAGTCCAGGTAATTATACTGATCGGTATGGAGGTCTGCATTTCTTGCTTTTTGAAGCTGTAATTCTGTGATATACCTCGGCCACGCATTACATCGGTCTACAAAAAGCCTTTCACGTTAGACTCAAACCAGTCAACCTGGCATAGAAGTGATTGTTTCAAAAATGTACCCTCCTCCTACTCTCAACCGTCCAATCCATCATAATGTTCTCAAGATAAACAGTTATGCTGTGGGTGCAAAAATTACAATTCTTCAGCAAACCTGTAAACAGCCGTCTGAAATGGTTTCCTAATTTTGTTTTCCGCTCCTTAAAGTAGCACTTTAAAGATGCTGAAGAGGTAGAGTGACGAGGACGGGCAGAGTATTATGGCCAACGTATCGCAACATGGAACAAAGGGGGGCGGAGTGGAATCTTAGATTTGGGTTGATTGAATTGGAAAGCAATTGTCGTTCACTAGCGAGCCAATGCAGCCTCTTGAAGAAAAATAATGGGTGAATTATCTTTCTTTAATTGTGTGATGCATCAACATCCTGCAATTGATTTTCTAACCCACTTAATCCTGGTTAGGGTCATGGTGGCCTACAGGGCCAACAGGGAAGCCCAGATATCCCTTTCCCCTGAAACTTCCTCTAGTCTCTCCTGATGTCAGGAACGCCCTCTCAAAATTTACAAACTGAGGCAAACTCCCATGCTTCCTGAGTCAGTTGAAACAGGATGAAAGGTTGGTCCACTGTATTGTTTTTCCTGAATCTGGGGTTCAACAGTCGACCACAGTCTCTTTCCAGCACCTTCACATAGACTTTCCAAGACTGAGTAATGTGATTCACCGATAACCGGAACATTACCTCTGGTCCCCTTGTAGAGTCATGTCAACCAAGACAACCGAGACTTCTACTTCTTGACAGCCTCCTCAACCCCTGGTGACCGGCCAGTTTTTGGGGACATCGACAGACCAGCAGGCAAACTGTTAAAACTACATCACAAACTAGCTGACCGTGATCTGATAATAATGTTAGAACTAAACCTTTACTTGTACATAACTGCAAATGTATTCCTGAGAAGCGTTTAGCACTTAGTAGTTTAGCGCTATCCCATTGCTTCCTTTCCTGTTGACAAATTGTCACACTGGCGCCGTGGAAATGTGTGATTAGAATGTAGCAGCCTCTGTTCTCAAAGGTGTTAAGATGCACACAAAAGTTTCCACTCTGTTGATTTTAGAAGCACAGGCAAACAATTTAGATCTGCCTGTTCTCTGGACAAACATCGCCAACTGTGGCAAATGGAATTGCAAACAGTAATCTTCCTCGGCTGTCCATTTGCCTCTCTCCATCAAAAATATGTTTACTGCTCTTTTTCTGACCAACACAGCATTTATCCATTTGATGACAGGAGTCATACTGTCGGTGTTGGCTGGCCAGGCCAGCTTCAGGCCTGTGTAGTGTAACAATGAATGGATGTCAGTAGAGAGGCTCTGTGGAAACCTTGCCCAGGGACAGCACTTGGACAGTATTTGGTCCTCTATGTGCACCTCGAGCTGCTAAGGTTTCCCTAAGATCAAACCAGCAGAGCGGATATTCACTGACATGAAGTCGATCCTTAGTACTGGAGTACTTGAGTACTGGATCCTAACCGTTACAGCAGGGGGCTGTAGTGTACCATTGCAGCTGTAGGTACAATCCCAACACACACACATCCCGTCCTATACAAAGATAAGCATTTTCAAATGATTTAAAAGTGAGTATTTTCAATGAACAGGGCAAATGTATCATAAATGAGATAACCAGTGGAAGACAAAAGCGAGAAAGTACATTACACAGAGGTAAGGTGTTCATGAAATCACTAACATCTTTGTTCAACAATGAAATAGCTGCAGGTACAAAACTATTTTTGTACCACTTTGTTCAAAACCTTGTGACCATAAAATGTGTTGGCCAGAGGAAAGAGCTAACAGATGGGAGCTGTACTGTAGGACAGAGCGGGCCAAACACTGTAGCTCTTTCATGTAAACAGATAATAAGACAGGTGGAGGCTCACCGATCACCCTGTCAGCCCACTTGATAATTTAGTTGCAGGATCCCTGGGTCAGGGGCTTAATAAACCCCGATTCAAGTGAAAAGCAGGGCTGATTCAATAAAAGCCTGATGAAAGACAGCCATCTTTGTGAAAGCATCGTTGCAGTTTGTTTTTTAATCGCTGGCCTGTCATTCCTGAGTACACATTCTGAAGACTAAGCAATGTCAGTGCCAGTGTGTCATATTTAAATTGTGAGCTCCATCATGGCTGTGCAGGACATTATGATGGAAACACAGATGGACAGCTGCAATTCTGAGAATCAAATTCAATATGACATAATCAGCCCCGAATCTGCCTGTTCTGGCCAGCTACCGCACTGTACACTCAAATTATTGATCCATTAATTATTCATCAGTATAGTTGCTTAGACTGTGATGTAAAATTCCATTGACATTCATCCTGGTGCTTTATTGTAAAAAAAAAAAAAAAATCAATTATCCACCTCACTAGGTTGCTGCTCAATCTGGGATGGCAGCAGGGTGAGATGCAGGAAAGGCACTGTTGTAGGAATCAAGTATTATAAAGTGGCTGACAGAGGAGTCAAGACTGGTGTCGGTGAGAGGACAGGACGTTACATCTGTCAGAGACACTTCATCCGAGGATGCACTTATATGTGTACTTGTGTTTCTGCGTAAGAGACAAACAAAGTCGACTCATCTTGAACTTTTTATTGCATAAATAGACCGAAGCCTTCAAGCGAGTTCATACAGACAGTTGAGCTGCTGCACTCCCACGTGCCACCCTGATCACAGCAATGTGTTCGTTTGCTTTGTCGGTGTAGCTGCTGCCAGTGCTACAGACATTTGTTGATGTCCTTGAAGTGTTCGTAAGAAGTGACAAGGTCAGAAGCTGTAGGCTACGGCAAACACCAGATCTGAAGCCTCATAGTACTACGCCTACTAATCTGTTCTGTTTATGGGGGCCGATTGAAATGGTTACGGTGCCTACACAAAGCAGAACCCGAGTCACGTGTCGGCAAGATCAACCAAAACATAAGAGACGCTGCCATCGTCAGTTACAGCAATACGGAGACTAAAGCATGAGAAGCTGGGTGAGTTTGGGGCGAGCGACCCAGGTGACGAGCGTTTAGAGCCCCAGTGGAAGGCTCAGTCTGTGCTCACTGTCTGGTTACAGCATTAAAGGATTTTCTGCGGTTGTGTTAGATTAAATCTGAAATGTGAGTTTTTGAGCACCGCTAATGAGGATTGTTCACGTTTGGATTTGTCATATATTACCATTAATCAAGCTGAAATGACTGCGCAAATTATATCAAATCACATCGTTTTCCTCTTGTTGTTAAATACGAGCGCACATTAGCATTTGTTGTGGCGCTTCCATCATTTTAACAGCAGTCTAATCGTGTTAGGACGCAGGATTTATACTAGAGTTGTCCAAAATGTGGCTCATGTTAAAGGATGGATTGAACTGGTTTTTACATACATCAGTGATTTCAATGTATTTCATGATACAAATGATGAGGTGGAAGAATTTGAGATGTTTCTGTGAAGGAAGAGTGGTTCCTCTCACCCTCTACCAAATACTGTCTGTCTTGCCATGACCACTCTGTGTACCCACTCTCTCTCCTTGCTCGCTCCATTTCTCCTTCTTCTTATCATGAATATTGCTTTTAAGCGTTTTTTTTCCCTGTGCTCAACCCCGCAGCAGGAGCAGCGCACACCGCATACTGTGTGTGTGTCGTCCTTAACACTGCAGCATGACAATGGGCTGTGGCCCCTCCCCATGTCGCTCCTCTCCCGGTTGCCGTCCCAGGCTAAGTTGGCCAATTATCGCATTGTCAGTTCACAGGGTCATAATCTAATGCAATCAAATGAAGAAATGATAAATACTGACAATAATAAATCTCAATTTGTTTGCATCAATGTCTACTTATTATGTTGTTTATGGCAGTGATATATGCGAAAGCTTAGCCTTGCATCACTTACACACCCAGCAGAAACAGAGCACTGTGAATACATTTTAGGAGCGATTTAATCCACTAGCTCCTGAATATCTGGGTTTAATTTGTTTTGTTGACTGCCTCACCATCCAATCTGCTGGCTGTCACATTGTGCTGGGCAGGTACCATATAATCTGCTAGCGTGAGGCTGTAAGTGGTGGCTGCCATGGTGTATAAGGGGGGTCAGTGAGAGCCTAGGGGACCCAACCAGTTGGCACAGTGAGCTAAAACAAAGGAGTAAAGGCAGATCAAAGCTGCAGACTCTGCTGGACTGGGACGATTAATGTATTTTTTTTTTCTTTTCAACAGAATCAAAACAAGCAGGATCAGTTTGACTGTCGGGATGAGCAGCAGGTGACGTTTCACCTGACCTCGGTTACAAAATCTGAAAGAAAACACAGTCTGGACGGAAATCTTCAGTGTACTTAAACCGTCTCTTTATGTCGATCTCTTACAGCTTCACTACCAAAGTCAAACAGTCCAACAGTAATTCTACAAAGAGGTCCCTCTATTCATTAACACGCATCCCTGATTCCCTGATCACCATGTGGGAATAGAAGATGCGCTCGCCTAAAAATAAAAAGGAAAGACTAAATGCCATTTACAGGGCAACTCTAGCTTCTTAAAGCCCTCTGAGGAGAGCATGGAGGGAGATTTGGAGACATTTTCATACTAAATCACTCAAGCAAATATGCTACAGACATGAAGTCATATCGCTATTGGCAGTTTTTATTCATGTGTTCGTATCCTTATTCAGGAAAAGGCACACACTTCATGTTGAACTACATGCAGTGCCGACGGGAAAGTATTCAGACCACTTCACTTCTTCTACGTTTGGTTATGGTACAGCCTTATTCTGAAATGATGAAAAATCCATTTTTCACTCATCGATCTCCACACAATCGTCCATTATGACAAAGTGAAAACTAAATTCTTTAGCGATTTAGTAAGAAGACCAAAGTGTAATATATTTATTTGAGGTATTGAGACCAGTGCTTTGTTGAAGCTCCTTTAGCGATGATTACAGCTTTAAGTCTTCTTCTGTGTGATGTTTGGCAGACTCGGAGCGTTTCTGCCATTCTTCTCTGTCGATCCTCTCAGTGAAAAGCTATTTCCAGGTCTTTCCATCAGAGATGCATGATCAAGGACATTCACAGACTTTTGTTTTGAGGAGGGGAAGGGCATTTTCTGCTTTACTTCAGGTGCAGGACAGAGACAGACAGGGGAGGCAGAGTGAAGAGAGGGCACGAGCAAAGGGCACAGGCCAGAATCGAACCTGTGCTGCTGCTCTATGGTACGTACTTTAATCAGTGAGCCCCTGACATTCACAGACACTTGTCCTGAAGCTACACCGTGTTGTTTTGGTTGTCTCCTTTGAGTTCTTGTGATGTTGGAAGGTGAAACTTCGCCCCGGTCTGAGGTCCTGAGCGTTCTGAAGCAGATTTTTGTCTATGATACCTATAATCTTTACTCATCTGATCTCTGTTGCTACTCCCCCAGGTCCTGACTTGTCTCCCAGCTCCCGCCACTGAAAAGGACGTTCTCTCAGACACAACTCTTGACATTTCGGTTATATAGTTCCATCTTGGTTTCTGGACTGTCCTTGGATTTTTACTGAACGGTGGCATCCATTTGGCCACTCTACCATAGCTCCTGATTTCTGAACTTCTCCCATCTTCTCAGTTTGACTGGGCGTCCAGCTCTAGGAGGAGCTTTGGTTATGCCCAGTTTCTTCCATTTTGTGTCCACCCACAGATCAACATCAACACAGTCCTGTCTCAGCACTCCATACACAATTAATCTGATCTCATGCTTTGGTTTTTGTGTTGATGTGTACTGTGAACCTGATACAGACAGGTGTGTGCCTTTACAAATTATGGAGGCAAACTGTAAAGTCCTATCAAAGGGTCTGAATACTTAAGTCAACATGATGTTTGAGTTTTTAGTCATAAATACATTTGCCAAAAAATCTAAAATTCAGTTTTCACTTTGTCATTGAGGCGTTGTGTGTTGACACTGATGATGAAAAATGATAAATTTAAACCATTATCAATAATAGATAGACAGACAGATGGACGGATAGACAGACATACAAATAGATATGGATATATTTATAGATATGTATGTATGGTATGCAGTTTCATCTCTTTCATGATCTATATCATCTTTCCCTTTCCTTCTGTTGGACAAAACCAGACCGCTGCTCTCATACATATTAAAAAAGAAAGTCTGGATACTCAGACAAATGGGAGAGGGGTCATTTGACCATAGCACCGTGATCAGTTCAGATGTCTAATATTGTGAGCTCTGCTTCGTGTAATATGCCAGAGCATAAAGCCAGCCAAGAGTAGGAGGAAACCTGAGTCCTCCACCATACCCCAAGACTGTCTCATATTTTGCATAAAACTGTTATTATTAAATTCAAATGAGAGAGCAGCACTGTGACCTTCTGAATACATTTGTAGATGGCTAATTTGAGTATCCTGTGACGGGTCGGCCTCCGTCTGTCACCTATCCCTCCAGCAGACATACTATAAGCAAGAGGCCTAGCAGTCTTTACCACAATCAATTTCAAGATTTCCCTTTAAAAGTGACTGCAGTTACCGATTATGTGGCAACATCTTGGTTCCAGATGGATCTTGTTTCAGAAAATGCTTTGATAATTACACCCTCGAAGTATGCTGGCCAATTATTACTCCACTTCTTTCTAGGGCATCACAAATCAACTGTAGCGTGCAGGATTGTCCTGATTTTTAGTTAGTTTGTAAATCGGGCTAGGAGTGCAAACCCCAAATCAACATTTTTGCAGAGTGACACAAATAAACCATAAGCCTCAATGCAAAGGCTTCAGTTGGAAATCACATTGATAATGAAACACCTCTCACGCTCAGGAAGAGCAAAGTAGGTGAGGTGCAATCTCTGACAAGTCACATTTCCCATACAAGGTCATATGGGGTTTCCTGTTCATTATATTCATGTATGTATCCCTCCAGTTGCCCCAGATAACGTGGTTTTCTGCGAATCTCTAATTGACAAGCTTGATCATTTTGCCTTTTGGATTGGAAAAGACAACATAATTTGACGTCAGCAGTTGAAAAAAAGGCTATTATTTTGAATTATTTGGACTGAATTCTTACTTGAATGACAAATCCCGCTGTTTTCATTCTTAAATACACGTGTGATCATACAAATTATTCAGTTATTAATCAGTACGTCTGAATACAACCTCCTACAGTAGCACATCAGAAGACACATTCAAGAATTTGAGTTCTCTATCCTGATATGTCACAGTAAAGCAAGGTCATGCAGTACTCTGCCTCATTTTATTCTCTCCAACCCGCTTTTTAAAGTGTATCAAAGGGAGACATATTTGCCAGATTTTCACTCCCTCTCACTGGCACCTGAAAACTCGAGACGTTTTTGCTTAGAGGTCTCAAATAAATAAAATTACCATTTGCAGATTTAAAGTGCATTCTGAACTCTAGCGTGTATCCTAAAATAAGTGATGTAAATGCTTTTCCATTTACATATATAGGAGAGAAAGAACACAAAGTACACAAATACAACTCAAAGGCGCCCTGATGTTGGCCACTAATCAGCAGTAGGAGGTTGTTTCATGCTTCTCGTAGTACGTCTGCCTCTTTCACCGTCATCTGGCTACTATCATCCCATATATGCAGTGTATACAAATGCCACTTTACTATCAACTATTGCACAACAGCACTAGACACTCACGAATGGAAATGTGACGGTAAAACAGATGCATTATGAGATAAATCAAGAATTAAACAAAACACAGTAGTCACAAACTACTTGGTGATTTGAACTCACGATGGAGCTCCAACAAACTCAAATGAGCCCACAGGAAAGCATTCATTAAGCAGTCATTAAAGCTTTAAATCCGTACGTAAAATGCACGCCGTTTCTACATAATGACACCACATGCATGTCAAATTGCTGGTCAGCTCATCAAAGTAACAAAAAAATTCCATCCGAAGGCAGAATGATACGAAGCAGCCCAAGTTAAAAATCGGTTCGTTTGAAAACTCATCTGTGAAATTCTACTATCATCGCCGTTAATTTGCTTTTTTTTATCAGTAACTAAAACAAGACGCGTGTTGTTTTAATTATATCATCAAACTGTGACCGGTGAAAGCCAGAAATAATAACGTTTAATTATGGTCCGACGTAACATAAACACAAATGATGCTTAAGAATTATAATTATGAGCTTGTGCTAATTTTGCATTACGAGATCCACACTATGTGGTGATACGTTTAACCATCATTTTGGCTGATACTGACAATTTATACAAATGAACGCTTCTTTTCATGGGGAAAAATGACTCGTCTTCCAGCAGCAGTCCTAATATGATTATGGGTGGCCAATTATTAGCTTTGTGTAGCTGCTGAAGCCTGGATGTGAATTGCAGACCTTTCACTCAGACTGTCAGAGGTCTGTATCTTGCTGTGGTTTGTACTGCACTATTACAGAAAGAGAGGAAGGGTCCTTCCTAGCTGTCTGTCTGTTGGAGCACTTCAGCCATTATTATGAGGATGCACATATAACATGTAATAAAAATGGAATTATGAATTCCCATTCGTCTGGCCTTGTTAATAATGATACAGATAAGTCCCCATCAACCCCCACACCTATCCTTTTCATCACCAACACCCCTTATTTTAACCTGTGGCAATTTAAACACCTGCATAGGATCCTTCATCCCCAATAGCAAATGGCAGCTGAAAATGAACCAGGGGGCTCATACGCTCTTTGATGATTTTTTTTTTCTTTTTTCTTTTAGTGGGAGTAACGTGAATGATAATCAGGGCAGATAAGGAGGCAGCAACAACCATCCTGGCTAAACACTCAGAGAGAAACCAAAAAACTGGCACTCTTCAGCACAACCTCACACCTTTAGTTGAAATATGTAAAGGCAGAGCATGGACACACACGCACTCACATACACAGTACGTATTTCACAGAAAGGCATCGTGAAATGTATGTGTTACTTAGGTACAGATAGTACAGTACGTGCAAACATCTGTACGTGTGTGTTCCATACACACTAAATAAGCCCGTATTAAATGGCACACAACAAAATGAAATCCATCTGGATGACAAAGCACAAATAAGATCTGGAACCTCCTTTTCTCTGCTTCTCTTCCCGTCTCTGCGTTATAAATTTTATTCCTGACATTAATTTCCTCCCTAGCGATTCACTGGCCCCACCACTGCACCATAATAAATCTGATCCATTGCCTCAGTGCTCAAAGCCCACCATAGAGACAGAGTACTTACCAGGACTGTCATGCAGAGAATTCTAATTCAGGCAGCTCCATGTTGCCGAGGAAATTCAAAATGCCTCAGAAAGCATTGAGACGGGGATGCAGGATACAAGTGATGCTGGAATGAAAGGAGAAAGAGGAATATGTGGAGAGATGAGGATGCCTTGTCTGAGTGGCATTTGAGAGATGCCTTCGTCCTCTCCAGATGCGCTAAATCCGGCAACACTGATAGGTTGACATGTAAACACAGAGGCAGCTCTTCTGGCTCACACACGCTCACATACATGCTGCACCTAGCAGAGACAGAGAGGAAGAGGGAGGGGCCGCGGATGAGGGCGGTGGAAGGAGGAGCTGCAGTGCACTGGGAGGCAGAGAGGCACAGAGCACAGCAGACAGGAAAGGAACAAGCGAAAGACAGACAGAGAAATACTCTCTAATTGCAATGGGGGCATCTTCTGCTTTTTGTTTACTTTGGCGTCCATATTCCTTTGAGTGGCGGTTATTATGTGGAACAGGAAATCACAGTTGCGTGTGGTGGGAGAGGGGTTGGAAAGGGAAATGTGAAAAGAGGAAAAGGGATGAAATGAGGACAAAAAGTACAAACTACAAGGATTCATTGATTTGAATTTCGGCATTTCTGCAAATGTGGTGTTATCGTGTTGTTACACATGATGTGTGAGCGTTTTTTATTTCTGGTTTTTGTTGTCTAGACTCCTGCCTAACGTCTCTCCAATGTTTTAGGATTATTGACAACTATAGTGATGGATGAGGTAACCATCAAACTCACCTTTGTTCTGAGTGTCGGGAGTGTGTGTGCAGGCGAGGCGTAATGGTGCTAATGGGTATTTTGGACTGGCACACACACCCGTACTGGCAGCTCATAGTCGAAGAGTTTCTCCATGTTTTTCCCCTCTTGTTTTTGTCTGACGTGAGCCCTTTTTTTTTGCCTGTTTTTTATATTGTTTCATATTCTCTCTCTTTCTTTCTTTTTAAAAAGCCTCTCTCAGAATGAAATCTAATATTATTCAATTAAACCCCACTGTGTTAAAAATGCATTTTTATTAATTCACTTTACTTTTCACATTTAGTTCACTCTTATTATTCCATTTGATTTTAATGCCGGTCATAAATTACGCTGTATTTATTTATTTCATTACAATTGTGATCGTGTCTGGAATCCGTTATTACGTTTGTTAGCCAAACAATGGTACACGGGTGCTGAAGTCCGTCTGAGGAGACCCATATTTGTTGCAGGGGGGTGGGGAAGAATTATTCATGCTGCTGGAAAAGGGGAACCTCTTTCATCCAATACAACATAAAATATATTTATGGTTCATTTTACCAACCAGTGGGTAATCTAAAAAAGATGAGATGTCCTCTGTGTAAGAAATAAAACCATGACGGGTGAATTTTGAATAGACCACACCGAGGTAAACGCCACTTGACACGGAGCAGGATGAATTTGTCTTTTTTTTTTAACTCATTGATGGCTATTGTCCTATATTGGCCTCTCATCAAAGCCTGGATGCATGAGCTTTACATTTATAGTTCACATTAAATCAGTTTGATTTGCTGTGAATTTCGCTGTGTTGGTTGACAGATGTGTTGCATCCTTGGGAAAGAGGCAGACATGCACCGAATGGAGCGTTACAGTATTTTAGAACTCTTCCCCCATACTTGCGTTTCATCCTTATCCTACGATACATCTTTTTTTTTTGCAGTAGTAAAGACCTGGCACAGAGCTTCGAGTTACTTGCTTGAGCTATGCCTGCCAACCATGGATGTATTAAACAACAGATGCTGTATTTAAACACGCTGGCTGGCTGAGTCATTCTGATCAAGGCTGCTCACAACGCATATGCCAAAAAAAAAAGAAGTTTACTTTCTATTTCCACGCTCGGATCACACACGAGTCCTTGACAACAATGGATGGAGAAAAGAACGCCTCCCAACAAGTTTATGCTCTCACCTGTATCACCGCAGACAAAGCCTGCTGATCGGCCTCTGTAACGCCGTCGCCTTCGTGGCAACAGAGCCTGAGCGTCTTGATAATGCGTCCCATTAGCTTGGCAAATGGCGCGGCGTCACCCTCAATAAGCAGAAGGTCTCCTGGAGAGAAGTTATTTCTTCATTGATTCCATTTGTTTCTTTCCTGCATTTTTTTCTTGCAGTATCCACTAAACCAATGTTTCCAGAAAATGTCTGCACTCTATTGAATATGCTTCCACCTTCAACACAAACACAGATCCCCCGTCTGCTCCAGTGGTTGTTTGTACAGTCTTGTTATGATCCAGTCTTGCTAAGCTCCCCTGTCCCCTTAATTTGGAGAGCATGTACATAAGTTCTCCCAGACTATCTGCTCATGATAATGCCTGAATATGAGCTGAGTGTGAGTCATGGTGGAGACTTGTGACTTGGTTCCCTTGGTAGATTGGCACAGTTAGCCATTTTACTTCAGCTATTTTTGCACTGAGTTCAGATCCACTATCAGAAGTCTATCAGACGTGAAACCTTTATATTCTTGATGACAGGCTTCATCTTGCGTCCTCTCTCAAAAAGAGTAAAGTGAGACAGAAATGAGCTTCTTTGAAGTTTATGTTATGTGCTACAGTCTCCAGAAATCTTGTTTTCTCCCCATAAATCCTGATTATATGGCTGCACAAGCAGATGTTCCAGATTGGCGCTCAGATTCTTTTTGCAGACGTCGGACGTGGTGCAGTAAAGTGGACAGTTGACCGTCCATCCTACGATCGATAGCGTGCGGTCTGTTACTTTGACCTGGCTCCGTGCCTTTTGGAGCGTTAAAACCAATCAGAAGTCCAACATTAGCACCAATCTCTTTTAATTTCACATCTTTTCTACCATCACAGTTTTCAGCAGGATTTCCACTTTCCAACCCTTTTTTTCATTTAGCCCTTTTATCCTCAGAACAGAAGCTCGCTGAACTGTCAGGATCTAGAAAGGCACGAGTCAAAGTGAGCTCATTTCCTTCCGCTCCCTTCACCTTTACTGGTATGATTGAAATTCTGGCCCCCTTGCACTGATCATGTCCAGGAGAGACGAGAACACAGATGACAGAGCTATCCTCTGGAGAGCTTTTACCCTACAGTTAAACACCTCTGTGGCTTTGATGCAGTGTGTATCTCCTCCCTTCGCACTTCTTCTTCACTGCTCTCTTTTCTCTCTATTCTCGGTGTCTTTGTGTAAGAGTGCTGGATCCTTGACAGGACATCCTTCTTCTACAGCGCTTGCTTGAATGACCTCTCGACAGACAAGCAAAGCGGAGTCATTTCCCTCCAAGAAACTCGGCCTTCTCTGTGATTGCTTCCGCTTGTACTTTTCGCCAATTAACAAAAGATTGCTCGCCCGAACAGAATAGAAAAAGGTAGACCGAAAGCTTCAGAGGATGGACTTGGATCGTTCCGTGGCTTGTGGCTGGTTTTGTCGACAGTGCTCTTGTAAATCTACCACTGTTATGTGGCTGTGTGAGATTTGCCGGCGAGGGTTTTGGCTGCTCTTTTTTTCTCTCACACCGTGGACTCCTGCAGATTACCCAACTGGAGTTCTGAGGCTTTTGTCTCTGCAGAACGGCTCCAACATCTTTAAAACTTTGCTCTCTGGTTTGTGCAATCTGAGACATCAAACAAGCTGCAGATCTTCATGTCTCTTTGATGCTCTATGGGAGCTTTTACAGTGAAATTTGATGCATTGTCTGGTGTGTCCATGTAAAAAAGCCTGCTCTGCTCGTCTTCTCTTGTCTTGCTCAGCATTCTGCTCTCAAGTCCACGCTGGAATGAAGGACATACTGTACGTATCATGAAGAGGATTACCGTTGAAAGTGGGAATTTCTTTGTGGGGTCCAGCTGGACGGACGTTATGTTCTACCTTTAGTTTACTTTGGCGCTCTCCTCTACAGTCATGACGTTTGATCGAACACAGCGTTCTACAAAGGCCTTTTTTTTCTTCTGTCACTTATTCAACTGGAAATGATTTTTTCCCACGTTTTTAAATTGTTTTTGTCCTTGATTGAGATAAATAGTCATGCCAGGCTTTTGTTGGGACAAACAGATCTGAGACAGATTTCCAATGCTTTCAAGGACTTTGATTCTAAAGTTTGCATCTGCTTCAATGACTTCCAAACCCAGCTTCTCCTTTAATGATCCTAGTTCTGCTGCCTCAGTTTGCATTTGACTTCAAAGTTTGACAACAGTTTTTCTTATTAAGCGCAGCAGCTATTGAAGAGGCTTTTTTCTTTGAAATTACAAAAACAATCTTCCCAGCAACTTGAAACCACTCATTGGTGTCTTTATTTAAAGTTCTCCATTTTTTGTTCAATCAAATTATGGTCAGTTTTGTACTTGTGCACAGGAAGTAATATTTGTATGGACTACTGTACAGTGCAGGCTGAAATGGGAAAGATGGGAAGACAACCCATTAAAAAGTGTTCACACAGACAAATTGTTCAAAGGACTGGAAACACCAAAAGATGGATATCATGACAGTACTTCCTGTACTTTATTAACCTCTTCAAATACTTAAATCAACGTTGTTATCTTCTGCTAAAAGTCCACAGCGAATGTAATTAAAGTGTAACATAGAAAGTAATGGTGCACAACGATGAAAAATGTGATTGCCTTCATAATGTGGCAATAGAAAGCATTATTACCTTCTATTACTGACATTGCATTACCGCTATTCATCTTCACAACCATCTTGCATGTCAATTTTGGCACTCTGCACTATGGGGACCTATCAAAAAAAATCCCATCTCTCCAACTAGTAATGACCAGTAGGAAGTTGTTATTTCCCAGTGGAGAGGTGGTAATATTAGGATTTACCACACCGCATGAATGCAGCATCAGAAAGCAGCCCGAGCTCTGTGTAACAATGGGAGCGGCTCACAGTATTTTCGTCAGACTTTTACAGTTTTACTTAACCCATCTGGGCCCGGGATGACAAAAAGTCTGTCTGCACCTGACCTGCGGTGTTGATTTTGGCCACCATCATCAAACAGCAAAGAACTGATGCTGGTGGAATGTTGCCAAATGCCACAAGCTGGGGGCTTGTTAGTTAAAAGGCAACTTGTTTTTCCCAAATTACTGCACTTGAATTCACAAGCAGGATTAGTAGTGTAAATGAAGACAAAACTGCTGTGCAAGATTGTAAACATCTGTGCTTGCAGTTTTTAAGGCGTTCAGCAGCATGTTGTGTATGACGGTGAAGCTGTTGATTTAAGTGTAAAATCTCCACCAAATGCCATTAAAAGAACCAATGCACACACCAAGAAGTCCTGGTCCCAGTGTGGGCATAGTAAAACCCAAATAGATGCTTCTTGCAAAATATGTTTTCTTTATATTCAATGACCGTGTCCTCGTAATAAAAACGATTTTAATCTCGTGCTGGCACAGGACCACATGTGGACATGGACACTGGAGAGGAACATTGCATGCATAATGGCTTTAGTGCTTCAATCCCTGGCACCACGCAATCTAATGCTGCAGCCTGGAAGGTCCGTTTGACCTCTCAGCCTGCCACTCGCCTGCTCTGATGCCAAATAACCAGAAGCACCGCCGATGAAAAAGTTCATCGTAAAGGCAATTACGACATCGCCGGTCGTCCTAATGCCGTCACGCTATGAAACAGATTTTAAAACATGAAATATCCTTTAATGTGGACACCTAACTGTCTGTATATTTGTACAGCGTGTGTGCTGTGAGCTTGACCCACTCAGCTTCCTCCTCCTTTGCACTTACTCTCGGTCCAGTATGGCTTTAAACTCACGCAAGTACCAGAGCTGTTTTATTAATCCAACTCTTTAAAATGCAATAAAAACGCAGCCCAAGACACAAATGAAGCACACACACAAATTAAGCAGCAATCATTCACAGCTGACAGCACAGGCTAATGCATTCCGCTTCAGCGTTCCAGCCGTTTATTTCAACGGGTTGCTGCAAACAGACAGACATCAAAGTCGTGTTTTCACATCAAACACGTGCAACCTGGCAAATACCACACAATGGAGATAGACGTTGATGAGGGAATGCGCAACGTTGATAATGGAGCTGATTAACGCAGGTGAAGGATCGATCGTGACACGCAAATGGAAATGTGAAGAATTATGAGCAGAAACAGCAGATAAATGAACACAAATTTCATCACTGCATCCAAATACTATGGATAATTGCTTACGGGACTAATGTAATCTCTGATGTCATGGTCCATGGACAGTGACTAAGCACAGATGAAATCACAGTAAAGCCTCTTATGGGATTTTGTCAGCGTGTAGGTTTAAATAGACAGGGCTCGAAATCAGCAATGACAGAAAATCAACAATCGACAGACAAATATTCATGTAATAAAGGGGGTCCGTGTTTAGTCATGTTGATTTTAGAGTGTGTATTTAGAGTATGTGTGTCCTTAGAATGGTGGAGAGTTAAAGGCTGCTCATTCTGCCTTGCGTTATTCTCCCCCCATTTTATTGTGTATTATAGCAGGTAGCATGTGTTGGTCAACTTACAAAACCTAAGGGTAACACCAACAACAATGCCTCTAATAAGACAAACCCAGGGGTCGTGACCTACTTAATGCTTCCATTATATATTGATGTCAACATTCCATTCACGGATTAGTCATGAAGTAGGAGGTTTGTAGCGTTCCCAGGTAAGGCCTGACCCAGCTGGCCAATCGGGTGATGCCCCAGCCTTACAGCAAGGAAGAGAGGAAGAGGATCAGAGCATCAAAAGGGTTAAAAAAAAATTAGATTTTTAAATACTGACAGCTTGTCCACTTTGACAAAGCACCACCAGTAGAACTGTCGTATGAATATTTAATGAAATCTGTCACAGTGTTGCCACAAAGACCATCAGACTAAATCCCTCATTAGCTGGCTGACACCTTTTATTATGGACCACAAGGACTGATGACTAATATGATATCATTGTTGAATTAAAGTGTATGCATAACCCTCTGATATTCAAGTATCGCTTTCAATTCTGTAATAACTTCGCTATTTCCACATTACGTTTCATCATGATACGAATGACGTCATACAAGCGGCGCTCATTTCGATGGAGCTGTGAGGAGTGTAAACAGCTGGATCAGCATCCTCTCTCTGCAGACATTTCCTCTGTACAGCATTATGTTGACATAATTGACATTGATTACCTCCCAAATGTAAAGAAAGAGCTCCACCCTGTGGATTAGATTAGGAAAGACAACTGCAGTACTTATTCCGGCCAGTGTGTTTATCTGTATGCATTGTTTCCTTCAGAGTTTCGGAGCTTTATCTTGTGATTGCTGTCACGTATGGTAGAATTAATCATTTTGGCACAAGTGTTTGGCATAGAGATGAAGGCAGACTGACAACCGCTGATAAAGGACTGCACAGATGATATAATAATCCCTAACAAAACAGATGTATTTTGCAAAGTCACTAAATTTAGCTCTATCATTTGAAAAAAGAAAGACCGACAAATTTTGCATTACTTAAAGGACAATTGAGAAACACAGATTATTATCATAAGACTATTTGTTAAATTAGTACAGTTAATTGAAAATCTGGTGCAAAGCACAGGTGCAGATCCCTGCAAATATTATCACAGGTGGCGAGGAATTTTGCAAGGACGTGTGGAGTTTTTATTGTGTGAATTGTCCTCACAGCAGTACGGCGTGGAGCCTGCCCAGGCATGATGCTGACTGCAGCGGGGGAACGTCAAAGAAGAGCCGATGTGTGCACAACCCAAATGTGACATATCTGCTGAAGACATTTTTCTCATTTTCTGCTGCAGCGAGGAAACGCACGGAATAAAGAGAACACCTGTCTCTACAATGAAAGAATACCCCTCAACACACATGCACTGTGTGCATATTGTGTGTAAATGTGTAAGTGTTGATGGTGTCCGTTCTATACGCTCGGCAGAGACGCTTTTTCATGTGACCTTGCTGGAAATGAGGAAGTAAACAGTTTGTAGTGTCACAGATATTTCAGTCTTTGTTTGCACGATGTTCAGACTGTGTGACCCTTTGGTACGATCCTGTTTAGGTTTATTTCTTTTCATCGTTTCCTCCATCGGTCTAACAGGGTTGGGAAAGTATGTTGTCGTGTTTTTTTCCACACAGTCATGGCATTAATCTTTTAGGTGTATTGGTGTTTTAGTTGTTCTGTAGTTATGGGAAGTCAAGATTTACTGATCTAACTAATACAGGAAAAAAAGCAATAATATACATACAGTATATATATATATATATATATATATATATATATATGTATATATATATATATATATATATATACATACATACATATATATATATATATATATATATACTGTATGTATATTATTGCTTTTTTTCCTGTATTAGTTAGATCAGTAAATCTTGACTTCCCATAACTACAGAACAACTAAAACACCAATACACCTAAAAGATTAATGCCATGACTGTGTGGAAAAAAACACGACAACATACTTTCCCAACC